>JAVQJF010005976.1:0-22916 GCA_036023855.1 Gadopsis marmoratus
GGGGGGGCGGCGGGGGGCGCCGCCCCCCCCCCCCCCAGTTTGATGGGCTTGAGTTTGACAGAGAGAAGGAGAGAAGACCGGATGTGATGCTGAAGTGTATGTCAGGATGCAGTGTACACATACTCCCTCACAGACAGGCAGAAAGGAGCTAATTTTATTGCATATGTGGGTAGAAGGTGGTACAGTGTAAGAGCGTGTCTGTGTTTGGAAAAGTTTAATTACATTTCAGTTAGGTTTTGCCTGCCACTGCTTTAGATGGAAATAGCCAGCCTTCACCTTAGCTACCCCCAGACAGTAGGCTAGAACACAGCAGAATATAATACAAAAAAATGTAATACAAAAGATTTTCTTTTCTTATTAATAGAGCAAAGGAGATACGGTATATGAATTGAGAGTCCTGAAGTTACAAGGGACAACACTAAGTCTGCCATAAGAAACGAATTGAAAAGACTACAGTTAACAAAGACAAAACTACAGTGTCGTCCTCGTTGACAAATTCACAGGTTGGCATTAGATGTTGTGGATATATCCAACACTGAAGACAGAAATGGTAAATAACTAATTTTCGGTGCAAAGGTGTTCTCTCTGGGCAGCCATAAACAATAATTCAGCCTTCCTCTGCCTTAGTAGCAGCCCATTTACACGCTCCCTCTGAATCGTCAGACCCCTGTCACCTCCCTCCCAGCACAATACATTACTTAGTGTGTTTCCTTCCAACCCCCTGCTGCGTTTGTCCCTCTTCTGTTGCTTTGTGCATGTGTATGCAGGGAAGATACAGTGCATTCTGATGCTCCCCTCTGTTTGCTAAGGCCTGTGTAAGCTGCAGTAATACTTCTTTACTGATATCTCCTCTCTCACACACACAGACACACACACACACACACACACACTGCAGCTCTATACACTCCCCTGGTTTAATCTATTGCCATTTTTATGTGGCTCAAATATTCAGGCTGTGTTAACCAATGCATCATTATGAGGCGTATAACTGCAAAAGCCAAAGGATTTATAGGCTTAAATATATTATGTGATACGATAGTGCAAGTTTTATGAGTTGCAACTTTGCAAATATTCTTCTAAATAATAATAATAATAAAAGAAAAAATATCCTGTTGTTGTTGGAAGATGTGGAGGACATGATTCCTCTGTCCCTACTGTTAAAGCCCACCTTAAACTGCACATCTTTCTTCACCTATTCACACTATACCTTTTTTTTTTTACAGTCGTCTCACACACATTATATGAATTGATGCGTTGGTTTGTGGCATTTAAACATCACGTTTCTTTGTTCCTCCTTGTATTGCTAGTGCTATTACTTCCCTCCATGTCGTACTTGTGTCCACTTAATGCATCTCAAATCATTTCTATTGAGCACACTCGTACACGGTGATGGCAAACGTTACGCCTAAGCACACTCAAAAACATACCAAATGATGTATTGTGCATTTGCAATGCAACATGTTTTACACATGGTTACTATACATCACCTCTGATGTTGTTTGAGTAGGTCTATTTGATTCCATTTGGCAGATGGATCCAATTGTCCGGGCTGATATTGGGCTGTGACAGAAAGCAATCTAATGGCAGGCTCATTGATGATGATGAGTTCTGTTCCATTGCACTGAGATCCAGTCCAATTTCAAAAGCAAATTCAGCCATTCGTCTTCCAAATAATTGTGGCACTTTATCAATTGCTCCCAGTCTTTTATCTATCACTTCGATTGATGTGATCATTTTCACAAACAGCCTTCTGTGCTAACGGCTTCTTGGAACACTCTTGCAGGGCTGTATGCTTGTGTGTGTGTTTGTGTGCTAGTATGTGTCTAAAGGCATCTCTGCACAAGTTTGCCAGCGTGTGTGTGTCTATGAATGTATGCATTTCTTTTCAACCGAGCAAGTGTGCATTAGTGTTCAGCGTGCTTGGTTATCCATATGCCTGCGCGTGTGTGTGTGTGTAATAAGAGTCTTCTATTGCTCATTACAACAATACATCTTCTGTTCCATTATTATTGTATTATTACATGTGTTATTATAATTTCTGTGTTTATTCTGCTGTGTGTATTTATGAGACCATTTAACTATGACAGTGTCTGTTTGATGAGTATCTTTATTCTCGTGCCTCCCATTACTATCAGCAGCCAGTGAGTGTGTGTTTGTGCGCATGTGGTCTGGTTTATGACTCCATTGTTCCTTTGTGTGTGTTGCCACGTGCATAGGTGTCTAATACTGTACGTACTTCATAGTTTCAGCAGCCTATGTGTGCGTCAGCATGGTATGAGAATTTATCTTAAACCTAATAGAATCAATACCCAATTGCATAAAATGTTTATCTGTGAATATCTAGGACAAGAATGTTTAGGCTCCATGGAAACTATATCTAAAAGTTAGCACTAATTAGTGGCGATAGCAAAAACAGCAAAGACAAAAATCTTCTCCGAAAACACCTAATCATATTTAACTGAAAATGAGCATCAGACTTTAAACGCAGCCCAGCCCATATCAGCCCTCAATAACAAAACTCTATTATATTTGAAATGTTTTCCGATAATTGTGCAACAAAAACAGACAACTGTCATAATAAAACAGAAAAAAGATTCAAAGTTTATTTTTAAGCACACTGTTTCCTCTGGCACTGACCAAAAGACAAGACACACAATATGCACAAATAGAGATATGTGTATAGGATATTTTCCTGCTATTCAGGACGAGAGTTTTTTTTTTATTATTTGAATAACGTTTAATTATAGCACCTGTTTGACTTGCTTTACATGGAATTCCATCTGTTCTGCTTTTAAAGAAATGTTTCACATCGATCTGTAAATGTGGAGACATCCTCTCTCGGGTAAACACATGGGCATGTTCGCCATTATAGCCAGAACACTATGATGGGTGTCTGACACACGTGTAATGCTTGCACATTTAAAGTAAGACAGTTTTTGCTGTGATCTTACTGGGCATTGTGTTAGGATAATACAGGGCTGGTCTGATGTGATGGGGTGTGGTATGAGGCACAGGTTGTCTATCTAGCAGGCAGGCGGCTTCATGTGTTAATGTAAGTATGTGAACTTACAGTATATGTACCACTGATGATAAAGCAAGTGTGTGTGATCATTCTGTCGCTTGTTGTTTTTGAGTGTGCAAGCCTTACATTACTATCAGCAGGCTGTGAGTGTCTTTCTCTGTGTGTGTGTGTGTGTGTGTTTTGATGGTATGTAAATCAAGATTTTTCAATTGGTAAATTCTTACAATGTATCGTTACTCTTTAGAATTGCAGTGTTGTTTAATTTTTCCATTAGTGTCATTTTTATTAATGAAAATCTAAAACAAATGCACCTCAACAAACAAACAAAAATAGCCACAAACGTGTGGATCTGACCCAAGATAAACTTTGTGTGGACAATAGCTGTTTAAGGACCAGTCATCAGCCTTTGCCTACAGTAGACCACATCTGTGGAAATTTCATTGTTCAAATACAGTTTCTGCGCACGTTTAAACTTTCTCAGCAAAATTGTGTCCATCTCATGTATCCTAAGGACCAATCAAACCTGCATTTCCTGATTCATAAGACATTTGTAAATGTATAGCTCAACGTTTATAAGTTCTCCTCACACTAGCACACTTAGTAGAACAGATCTAACCAGGAAGTGTGGCACAACATTTAGCTAAAGTATAGTTTACGCCGTATAATTCTGCCATTTGTTTGTACGCATAATGATAAATAGATATTTATCTGTGTATGTCTATGTATATATAAATATATGTATCACAGACTCTCTCCTCTGAGCCCGTCCCGATACTGGGACCCCCCATCAGTGTTCTAGACACGCCCCGGCTGCCTGTTTGTTATACAGCTCTCAGTGATTTTGTGCATTTTTGCAGGCCATTTTAAGGTGTGTGCTAGTGCGTGTGTGTGTGTGTGTGTGTGCGCTCTGGCCTTTTAGTGCTCAATTGTTCGATGTTGTCATTGCCCATAGCAGAGCGAGTCCGGCTCCATTCTCCCCTTCGCCTTGTGCTCTGTGATTGCTCACCGCTGACTCCTCTCATCAGCATTGTGGTGTGCAGGGGCTGGAGCGCAGACCCGGCCGCCAGGTATATGAGAGAAGCAGAGCAGGATATACACTCATAAATCTGACAGATGCATGGTGTGTCATTACCTTCCACTTATTATTATCCTCCCACTCCTCTTTATACTGTGAGCCACTTTAGCGGTTTTCCCGGCCCGGCTCTGAAACATTTGTACTGTGGCCTTGCGGAGTGATAGATGCTCCTGGGGAGGTACCAGCTTATTGTTGCAATTCCTACTCTGGCTTTTTGTTTGTGTGCAGGGCTCGAGTCTGGGCATTTAACCTTCTGTGTTTGGGGGTATGCGTTGGCAGCCGGGTGTGTGTATACTATTATCAGCTTAGATTGGATTGTACATACACACACACATATTGACTTTCTCCTGAAATTGTTGGAGTTCCACAGAATCTCTCTATTGATACAACAGCTCAACACGCATGTCATTTTGAATAATACTACACAGAGAAGCAGACTTGCCATTTAGATCACTTAATATATAAATACACATGGGACATCCAGGTACTTACTTCATAAATACTTCTCGTCGCACTTGAATATGTACAGAAGACAACGAAATGTTAAAAGCAGAACTCAGAGCATAGCTGAACATCTGTCTTCCTGTTTCTTAATCCCTGAGCCGTTTGTATCCATTATTTCTCCCTTCTCTCTTTCTCGTCCTTACACTTACTTGCTGCTCCTTCCTTATTCCAACACTTCCTTCACTAATCTCCTCCTTATGAAATGCACAAATACTGTATGTACCACACACACACACACACACTCATTGCCCCGGCATGGTGTCCCTGTGGCCCAGAGAAAGAGAGAGAGACAAGGAGACAGAGAGAGAGAGCAGCAGTCGCCTCACAAGAGCAGACCTCATAAAACTCCCTGTCACTTTGACTAATTTGTTAGTCTTGTCTCACTGTGTCGAATCGTCACCCCCCCCTTTCCCCTGATGCACCTCTAGCCCGATTCCCCCTGTCCTTCTTTCCAACCCCCACCCCCGTCATATCCACAGGAAGAGGAGGGAGGGAGATTGGGAGGAAAAAAGGGGGCAATAAATGTAATATAGTGCGCCGGCCATTGGTTGCAGTGATCTACACAGCAATCCATCTACAGTCAGAGGAAGAACAGAGGCTTTATGGAGCAGAGGATAACATGATGGCTCGATTTCTCATCCACTTTCTGTCTTTGTCTGCCTCTGTCCCACCTCGAGAGGAGGCCTGCTGGGCACGGCTAGAGTGAAAATAAAAATAGCAAGGGAGAATAGGTTTATTATGTGTGCAGGCTGGGCTACAGTCCCCAAAACTAGATTGGGTTGGACTGGGCCAAGTAGGGTGGGGCGGTAAAGATTGGTTCAGATGTTCAGCTGGGCCTCTCAAGAGGACCAAAGAGGCAATACCGTATTCATAGAGACAAATTAAAATCCAAAATCCTGCTCCGCGGGGATTCAAGTGCCAGCTAATTATGGAGAATGGGACAGAGATTACTGAGACAAAACACAAACACGGAGGTGTTCCCCTATGACGCTGCAGCATCACACCAGGGAGTACTGTGTTAGCTAGATTTGAGTAAGGTTTTTTTGTTGTTGCTGTGGCCCTCCCCCTCCCAAACCGACCCCCAGTACCTAGTCTTTAAATAGGAGCTCGGGCTCAGGGCTAAAAATAGGCCGCATTTCACCGCCAGCCCCCCTCTGCTGAGCTGTCAGCGCCCCTTCTCCTTCTTCTTCACAGCGAGGCAGACACAGCCCTCCTTCATGTGTTTTCGAGGGAGACAGGCAGTGTGTGATCACTCCAGCTCTATCCCACCTCCTCCAACACACACGGCAGGCCCAACCTCTCCTGACTCACTGGCCTCACAGGGAGGCTGCTGTGAACTCGCACACCAATTTGAGAAAAAGACTCATTCCCGCTGTGCTGGCCCTGTTTCTCTTCCAGACAGAAATGAGGGGCAGGATGTCCTGACGTGTGAGCGATGGGTGATGGAAGCAGTAATTTTGGCTGGTACAGTACAGGCTGTGCAGGATCTGGGAGCTTGCGTGCCACTGAGACAGGCCTACAGTGAGATCATTTTGTTTCAGATCATTTTGATCATTTTTTAATCTGAAGGAAAAAAAAAAAGGATTACTTTACCTGAATAGATCCTAAATGTATGAAGGATTCAATCTGAACATGTCATTTTAACAAGGAATTGTGCGCTCTGTCTGCATTTATTATTTTCTTTTCACTATGGTTGGTGCAATACATGCTGGAGAAAAAACCCTTTTCCATAAAATAAATAAGAAAATTAGTTCAACCAAATACAAGCTTACAACAACAATTTATTGTGAGTATTGACCAAAATACCAATTCCATTCAATGAAATGGAATACTCTTAATTCCCTAAACCTCCAAAGGCACTGATGATAATGACGGAGGTCAAGGCACCAATTGTTATGTTATGGCTTCATAATGGTCAAAGGTCAGGGTCCTTATATCCTCATATCTTCTTTTTGAATTGTGTTTCTTTGTCTCAGCCATCGCCACAGGCTCTTTGTTGGCTCTTTAAGAAAAGTCAGTCTGCATTAAACATCTTTAATTGAGCTTAAAAGTCTGTAAATGGCATCAACAGCTCCAATGAATTCGCTGACGACGAAACAGCGGAATGATAATGAGAGGCATCAAACAATGGATGGCTTATCAAGAGAAATAGCACCTGATGACTTGAAAACAAAATGGTATCTGATAGTATCTGAAATGAAAGGCGCCAAAAAGAAACGGCAGCAAAGAGATTCATTAGCCAGTGTTGTTGTTCATTTTTTTTTTTTGTAGTTATTTGTTTGTAACATTTCACTGTGGAAAGGTCATGGCTTCAGAAAAGAAAGTGCCCAGTTAGCAGCTAACTATTGTTCTCACTACATTACTAAACTTCTTCATAACAGCCAGTTCTCACCAGTCAGTGTGTTACAGTGGGACATTCGTAGCGCGTAGCAGCGCCTCCATTTCAACAGGTCTTGCAAATGTAGTACTGTGTTCTATGTTTCAATGCATTTCAAACTGCAGTAGAGCTTGATCTGCAGCTGAGATGAGCCAGATGATGTGGAAGAGCAGAAACACGCGTGCAATTGTTTTAGTTCAATTTGTCAGTGGTGAGTCAGGAAACAAGTTAATTGGTTTGGAAGAGGGAAGAAAAAAAAAAGCCTTTCCACAATTCCCTTGGGGAGTTATGTAAACAGGATTATTTTGGGGGGAATTGCGAGTTTATGCAGGGCTCAAACAGAGTAATGCTCAATCACAGATTTGGCAGAAGTGGCTTTGTTGTTGCATGTCGATACAGCCAAAACTAAATGAGTCTAACTCTTTTCATTTTTTATTTTAATTTAGTAGAACAAAATGAAGGCAACCAGAATGGCAATATGACTATTTATTTTTTTCTTTTATTGTACAAATGTTACTGTATGACAGAGTTACACTGCGCATATGGATATAAAATGAATCCGTGTCTCTGTCACAATTAAACAATGCATTATTACAGATGGAAGAATTGGTGACCAGACGTTCAGTATCTCTACAAACATAAATGAGAGGTAATGAAAGGTTCATCATCAGCCTTTGGCAGAGACAAGCTACATCTTTCTACAAATGGGCCTTGACTCTTCCCGTCATTTGGTGAGCCATATTCGCCATGTGCCACTGTGATTGGCACAGCTGTTTTAAAAGTTATGAGATGAGTAATGTGACTGGCTGAGAAGGTAATGATTCATCACCACACCCTCCCATAAATATCCCACTTCACCCAGCACGCCTGTCGAGCGTGGATGCTCACTGAAGAACAAAAATAACAGGTGCTCCCGGATATGCCTTCATTGTGCGTCGTGTGCACATGACACCACACTTTCGTGGATCGGTGTAAGTGTGCAGTTAAAATAGGGCCCAATCTGGCAAAGCTAATTTTCATTACAGCCTTGTTAAACCATCGTTTGGAAAAATATTTCATTTTATATGGTTCACATTTAGACCGCTGTCTTTTTCTGAGTGACTTGGCATGCATTGCACGAGGACTGTGTGTCTCCGGTAGTTAGTTCTGTCTGATGCGTAATTTATTACAGCATATATGATGAGTAATCATAGTTGATTAGCATGTGTCTAAACATTGCGAAGTTCTAACTTTAATTGGAGTTAGAAAAGATACATTCACTTCAATTTACATATTAGGACCTTTCCACGAGTGTAATTTATTCTGTCCAATTCAACTTTGGATCACTAAAACGTTCTTCTTCACACTGGATAATGCTAGTCATGTAAAGAGAAAAGAGAGTTACAGCCAGAGACACTCAAAAGTGCACAAAGAGAATAAGTGCGAACACTTTAGTCTGTGTTCTGAGAGAACATTTTTCTGTATTTAGAGTGTCTGGTTGAGAGCATTTCTCCTGAGCAGTGGTATTCACAAAGCGTGGTCAAACACGGTCAAAGGCCAACAATGTCCTTGTCTTTCTTCCTCTCCACAGCACTGTTATCAATCAGACAGTCTAGCCAAAGACAGACGGACTGAAGCACATGCACACACGAACACACAGACAGAAGCTCTGAAACGTTCACACATTCCTTTCCTGGAAAATGTAAGCAAGTTCCCCTCTTCCACACTGTTGGTTTTTCACCCCACCGTGACTTCAGATGACTTTTAGTCATCATAACAGAATGAAAAATATAGATTTGAACAAAGGGGGGAAAAATGAATGTATAGACATAAGGAAATAGAGCATGAAGGAGGGGGGAAAATATGGAGAGGGAGTAAAGAGTGAGTGAAAGAAGGAGAAAGGCAGAAAAAAAGGAGCGATGAGGAGAAAGAGAGATGGCCTCTCTTAAGTGCAGCAGCACACAGGCACAGAGCAGTGAGTTCCCAGGCAAGATAGCATGAGCTGCCTATTTGTCAGCATTGATCAACCCATTAAGGGGCTGTGGTGGGAAGCATATTGGTTTTGGAGGCCAAAGGGGCAGAGAGAGACAAAGATAAAGCAAGACGTGGGGCGTTGAACTCCTTTCAGCCTCGGCAGTCACATGTCTGTAGGATGAAAAGGCCTGTAGTCTTCCTCTCCAATGTCTATGCAGTTCATTTCGCGGGGCCCAACGGGAAGGCAGTAGATGTCATTTGTCTTACAGCATCTCTGGAGGCTCCGCTGTATGTGTTAGCTTAGCTTTCTGCGGCTGCAATGCTAATAAGGAACTAGCTAGCCTCTCAGACAGACAGAATGTCACTTGTCCTCTTCCTTAGCGTGTGCGTGTATGTATGTGTGGGTGGGTGGGTGGGTCCTGGCCCTAGGGGGAAAGCTGGCTGCCTCTTTGCCCAGCCTCTGATGAATTCATATAATTAACTCTGCCTTGATCTGTTGGCTAATCCTGCACTCAGTAATAAGGGATTAAAATGTCACCTAAGCCACCTGCTGTTATTGAGCCCCTAGACTTTATGTGCCTATGTGTGTGACAGTGAGAGAAAGAGAAAAAAAGTGAAGTGAAAGATTTCTGTGCTTTAGCGCATATGCTAGATACATTTCCTGTTTGCACAAGAAAATGTATGCAGAGGACACTATAAAGTAGCTCAAAGAAGCAGACATCATAACTACTGCCATATGCATGTGAGCGCGACTCACATCTCCGTAGTTTGGCATCAAGCTGAACTCCATAATTTGGCAGGAAGCTGGAGAAGAAGTTGCAGCAGACTCGCTCTGAAAACTCATTGTCACAGTCACTAAAAAGGGACATGAAAGTGGGACATGCTGGGAGGTGGGAGCTGAGAAATCGTTTTTTTTTTCCTCCTCTCTCGCTATGACCTCCTTGGACCAAGTAAAGAAAAAAAGAAGAAAGAAAGGAGTGCCAATTGGTTGGCCAACAGCCCGCAGACCAACGACCAGCTTGCCTTGTCTGCCTGCCTGCCGGCCACCTCCGCTCGGTTGCCTAGCAACCACAAGTGTACTTTGGGTTGTCTAATGACTCTTGTTGCTGCAGTGGCTCAGGGGCTACTAATGAAGCCTCTTGACCAACCGCTGCTGTTTAAGACCTGGAAGCTGACTGATCACTGGACAGGGATTTTGGGATTCCAGGCTATCCTAAACCTCTTATGTGAGACAAATTCTGCCCCCAACCTGAGTTGCTGTTAAGACACATTCGCACACACACACTTTAACTTACTGCCTACAATGCTCCAACTGACCTTAACGCTGTCCACCACACACTCGCGTAGTACATGAATGCTTCACCCTACCTGAACTTTACCTCAGACTCGCATGTAAACATATTCAGTGCAATATTGATGGCTGTTGTCCAGCCAAAAGTAATAGCATGTAACTGTCTCTGTCTGGCTGTTTAAGGCCACACAAAGATGACAATAATGATGCTAAGGGCCCCTTTCGCCCTTGATCCACACTATAAACACAAACTAACAGGACTACTGTGTACTCCATTTTCCCAGACACTCAGTAAGCCAGCCTCCCGTACAGTAATGGTTGGAGCGCAAACATCTGGACTCACAATCCCCATCTCTTTTTTTTTTTTTTCAGGCTTGAAAGAAGTATTAGTCACGTCTGCTTTACTTTTAATATAGTCTAATAACATGTAAAGTATGTTAGAATCTTGCTGTTGGCATTTGGTTTGGACTGTGACTAACAGTGAGTCAACAGGTCTGTGTCTTTCTCAGTGAGGCCTCAACTCATCAGACACTGACAGCTGCAGAGACTGAGCATATGACCTTTGTATGTCAGTTCCTATAAGCATGGTCATTGTAACCGCAAGGCAACATACCCCAAAACACAACTATATATAATGCCAGGTGTAATTCTAGGGAGTGACGACTTAAAAGCATTGCTTTTGTTTGTTAGTGTGTGCAATGTCAAACACTTTCAACCTTGTCCACTTTAGGAAAAACAGGTTTTTAGCAGACGTTACAGTTAGCATTTACATCTGTGTGGAGATAGGTGTGTGTGTAGGTGTATTTGTTTGGCTGTGACTCTGCCTGTCTCTGTCTGTGTGTGTGGTTGTTTACGACTTAATTCACTTGTCTTTGTGATGTGTCCGTCATCTCTCTAAACTTTGTTCCAATGTCACGCCGTATTGCTAGGCTAGTACATTGTGTCCCCAGGGTGTCACCATGTATACGCTTGTCTATACATGTCCAACAGTCTTAGGTCTATATTTGGCTGTGGTCAACTGCTGTCAAGTGCTACGTTGCCTGAGGGCCCAACACCCACTGCGCTGCCCTAGCTGGCTGATCTGAGGGGGCAGTACTGTGTGCCATTCACTGGCACTCGCATGTTGGACCTGTCCGCATGCCAAGCCAAAAAAGAAACACAATGCAGAATATGACATGCGTGGGTAGGCCTCAATAAGCAAGGGTCTTCGAAGGGAGGCTGTTAACACCCACCCTTTTCACAAAGGAAAGAAGGGATATTATTCCTGTTGCAGAGAAGGCACAAGATCGAGTGTTTTTCTGTTTTCATATTCGAACTCCGGGGAGTGAGAAAAAATGAAACCATAGACAGGGGAGCAAAAAGAACCAGGGGAGTTTTTATTCACGGCAGGCAGTTTTTAAAAGGTTTTTTTTTTTATTATTAGCTTGGCGACGTTTTGCTTTCCCCTCACTATAGAATGGATCTTCAAAGGTTGTTTATCGATTCCCTACTGTTAACCTTTCACAAGCTGTTTCACAGCTACAGTGTTCGGTGACTCTCAATAGCTTTTCAGGAGGAGGCGGCTGGGGTAGGGTGGGGTTGGCTGTCCAGTCCAGTGGCATATAGGACGTGAGTCGCAGAAGGGCTTCGGGGGTAGAGAGGCGGGAGAGGAGGAACGGATGCAGGCAGAGAAAGAAGGATTGCTGAGGGTCAGGGATGAGCACGATATAGATGGTGACTGGGAGTCTGGAGCCAAGAGGGGACAGGAAGAGCAAGGGCCAGCCTGGAAGGACCTCTCCCTGTGGGGCTGGGAGTGGCTGATGTAATGGCATTAATCTCCAAGTGCCATCTGACACCCAGTGTGGCTCCGTCATTGAAAAGTGCTAATTCTGCTGAACTGTAAGGGGAATTCAGGCCTCTCTGGAGGCACTGCCCTGGATTAATTAAACACGCTGGCATGGAGCACTGCACAGATTTATCTCTTTTACGGCATCGTCACTGGTTGATTTTTGCGTTCAGCTCACAGAGCAGGCCAAACTCGGGACACTAAAGCCAGGATCACTGCCACATCTCACTTGCTCTCTTCCCACTTCGCATATTGTAGCGGTCGTTCCTATTGTTTCGCGCTAACCTGGGATTTCCCTTCTCTTCTCTTCCTTTTCTTTCTTTCTTTCTTTCTTTCTCTCCCACTGCTTCTCTCTCTCTTTCCAGATGAACCGGCCCATCCAGGTGAAGCCAGCCGACAGCGAAGGACGAGGAGGTAATTAACCTTCTACTGGTCTCCGTTGCACACTCCCCTTAAAAAACACACACGCGCAAACACACAAATACACTGGAACGGCGCACACGCAATCCTTAATATTCTGCTCTCACTTGAGACACTCTGGGAGTTGGTAGAGTAGCCCGTAATATAGGTCACTTGCTTCTATTGACTTCCCATCTGTGCCAGCAGAGGGGCTGTCTCAGGTTCACAGTCACTGGGAGTGTTTCAAAGACAAGACAGAGACGCATGGAGCGAACGCCAGAGAAATAAAAGACAGAGAGAGAGGAAAATAATGGTGATTGGATCTCCATCCCTCGATCTCCACGCAGTGATAGTAAAGTCTGCTTACAGACAAGAGGCAGTGGAATACATCCCAAACACACACAGACACAGATAAGCACAAACACCCCAGAGCTACCATACGTGTTGCAAGACGCTATTAATTTGACTGAATGTATTCATTTATGAGTCACTGGCTGAAGGGAAGATACAGTATAAGTCTCTCAAAACGGAATGTATCATGATTTATGTTGTTCGGAACCTCTGTCGTATTCACAGTATCTGTTTTTGTTTAGAAATAAGAGCACAGCTAATTGATTGTTATACACAGTCTCTGTTTCACACATATGTACAGTATCCACTATATATGTACCTACCTACCACTTCCCTAATTGTCTATCTAGCTACCTACCTATCTATCTATCTGCCTCATTAATAGAACTCTCACATGATTAAACTGTTATTATATAGTATAGATTGTGGAACCATCTACAAGTTTTCTCCATTGACATACTGCATATGCATCGATGGGCGCGATTCTAGAGTTGAACTAGATCATTAAAAGAATGCTCTTTAAAAAGTAAACCCCTCCGTTTAAAGCATGTATTGTGAAAATACAGTGTGCAATTCTGCGTTCTCTTGCACAGCCTCCACCCTCCATCTTTAGTCTGACTGGCATGGTGATTGACTAGATCATTCTGAAGCCATTTGTGACTAACATCACTGAGGTTAATGCAGATTAAGCCAGTTAAAGATTTACATGGCAGGAATTGGATCTAATTGGACCGGTCTGTGCCTGCTCTGTGCTTGCAGTGGTGATTTAGACTGCCTAGGTCAGATTAGACTGAGCCACTTGGCTGATTTATGTGGTCAAGTGGGAATCAGATGGCCCATTTCTATTGCCACACACACACACACCCATGTAGATCTTATTTTTGTTATGGCTGCGCTTTAATTAACGGCCATCTAAAAACAGACAAAGTCTGACCGACAAGGCCTGGGCGAGAGCCAATCGACATTCTCACCAAGATAAATTGGTTCTCTGGGCTTAAGAGGGGAGGATGGATGGGTCCCAATATCAATTACTACCCTTTTTCAGCAGAAAGAGAAGGGAGATGAACAGGCAGTGTGAATGAAATACAGAGGGCTCTTAGGCTGGCACAGCCCCTGCTAGTCTGTCAGATGAACCTTCTATATGGGAGGACAGGATAGGACACAGCACAGAATGAAATAAGACCAAGCAGACAGGCCCCAACAGAGATATTGAGCGTTAATGGCAACAGGAAGTCAGCAGACAGGCCAGGGAAGTAAACCACAGTCACGGCTGACAATGAAATGAGATTTACTATGAAGGCCTGTGGTTAAAGGAAAACTGACAGCCCAGCTAGGGCCGACTAAAGGAGAGAAAGTAGGGAGAGATTCATCTGTGGAAGGCTGAGGACCAGGTACACCAGTCCCAGAGGGGCCTCTACATTGTCAAACCTTGGGCTGAACCGGGACATTTGCACCTTTTGAATGGAGCCCCATTTATCACTACCAAGACGTCAGCAATTATCTGTCATGGGAACTCGTGCAGGGGTCTCGATTACGTGCCTGTACAGGCATTAGGTCCCATTAGTCCATTTGGAGACTCCAGTAGCCCCTCTTTTGTTCATGGTGTCCCTAAGAGACGTCCTCTCTCTGGGGATATTGGGAGTGTCAGGAGGAGAGGTAAAACCAGAGCTCAGAAAATGAATAGGGGGCCCGGCACCGCACAGTCCTGCCGCTCGACTGCCATTGTGGATCATAGTGCGCATTCTCTGGCTGTCTATTATAATGACTCATGTCTTATTTTATTTTTTTCTTGGATTATCCAGAAGGAATGGGTGGGGATCTTCACAGCCTTTTGAATCTATTTCTGTTTCTTGAGTCAGCCGACCTCTTCCCCAAAAAGTCTACATTTATCTGATGTGCTTAATACCACTGTCTTTCTTTTTTTTTTGCCCATTTCAACGAAACCATGATTTCAACTCAGAGATACTGAGACACAATCGAGGCATGGGTCTTCTGTGCACTCACTCTGTGGTCAGCGCAGGAACAGACAGGCTACTATAACTCCACTTGAAACCCAGGCAATTTCCTTCAACTCAAAAGGGGCAGAAATGAGGAAAAGTAGACACCGCTTGCTCTCTCTCTCTCTCTTTCTCTCTCTCTATTGCTTCTTTTCTTTCTCTTTCTCCCTCTCTCTGTCTCTTTGGTACTGCAGTGCAAAGGGAGAGGTGAAGCGAGTGATAGAGAAAGAGGTGGCGATTCAGTACAAGTCCCATGGAGGAACGCGAGAGAGTGAGAAATGCAAGGCAAAAAGAGCGAGAGGGGAAGAGACGACAGGATGAGAAAGTTAACGGAGGGTGATGGAGGCAGCTGAGTGAATCTCAGCAGTAAATCATCTCAGAGCCGCCCCATCCCTATCTCCTCCTCGCCTCGCCAGGAATCTTTTTCTCCCTGACCTTGTCTGCCGCTGTGTCTGTGAAGAAAAGATGGGGCCAGATTATCTATGATTGGAGATGGCCATTATCTAAACACAATCTTGGAGCCAGGTCTCCACTCCCCTAGCCACTGCTGTGAGACTGGAGACCACACTGATGAGAAGTGAGATGATGGGTCATCCAGCAACACCCTCTCCTTTTATTAACTCTGATAAGATGGTTTCAGAACTCCCAAAATGCCCAGCAACCTCCATCAACATCGTCTTTTTCCTAAAGTGCCACCCTTAGTGCATTTGTCTACACAGAGTCTCTTTAGCCTACTTGTTCATTAGATCCCTATACTTTTGTTTTATTGGATACTTATACAGTGCCAGGAGCATTGCAATCCCTGCATTTGATACTCTGCAGCCTTTGTGAGCCCCTTTTAATATCTTATCCGTGCCTTTTGTCTGTCTGGCTGAGGGGAGTCGTTGTGAATGGGTCGCGTTTGTCCTTGCCAACCTGCTGCTCTCCAGAAGGTTGACCCCAGTCGGGCAGCGAAGAGATTGACAGGACCTTAAGATGTTACGCACTGTGCCGTCGTGCCCCACCCCAGCAGGTAGGGAAGAGTGAGGGCTGCTGGCTGGCTCAGTCTGGCAGGCCACAGGGGAGGGGCTGTCTGGAGGCACCTCACGCCCACAGAAGAGCGCGCTCCACTTTACATGCAAATGAAGCCAAAAGATCCCTCTGTGCCTCTGGACACGATCGCGCAGAACTCTGAAAAGTCAAGACGAACCCTGGCAGCGGATGATATGTGTGTCCTGAAAAATACACACCGAAACATGGGGACACATGGACAGACAAAATAATTCAGGCATATCCAGCAGTGACCATTGCAAGTTATTAACTTAACGTTTTACGGCATTTATTTAAATTACTTTTTTTCTCCATGATTTGGTCTTACCATTAGATGTTTCTAATGTAGGAAAAATAAGGTGGTAAAATATTTGGACAGATGCCGCAACAGGCAATTTCTCACAAGTTTCCTCTATTGTTCTGTGTTGGTTTTGAAGACACACACCAGAAGGCATAAAGCTCCCCTCCCACTCCCCTGGGTAAACGGATGTGACAGCTCTAGTGGTATAAGTAATGCATTTACACACACAAAGCCTGTATCCTCTCATCGTGCCTGATACACTGACAATTTGAATGTTTGTTCTCCTCTGATTATTCCATTTACCACCTCACCATACTGGATAATCCACTTGCATACATCAGATTGGGACCAGCAGCAGAAAGGTTTAGTGTGTGGTTGCGCATCATTTTCACTGGGATGGGGTCTAATTACTTCTGTTGGCTGGGTAGGAACTAAACGCGATTTAGAAGTAGAATGGGGCTTATTAAGTAGCTGAAGGTGTGCTTCAATGGAAAAATGGAATGCTTGTAGAGGTTGAGAAATGCAGCTGAACAGATACATACAGTAATTAATGCAGGTTGTTTCACAATTACATTACTTTACACGTCAACACTGCAGTCAAAATGTGCATATCGACACTGAATTATACGTCAAGTTTGAGCAATTTTGAATTCTAGCATTATATATATGTTTGCAATAAAACACTGTATTGTTGCTGTACTGTGACAGGAAAACGACTGTATATACAATCTCGCCCAGACAAATGGTTGAGTGGGTGCATAAACATGACATTATTCAGTGTCCCACATACATTCTGTACTTAAATATCCATCAAGCAGTGTTTGTTATCATTAATTTTAAATCATATGAATCCCTGTAATTTTAAAGAGTTGCTCATACTGCTGATCCTAGTGGAAATGAATATCCCTCTCTGCAGCGTTTTACATTTGGGGGCAGCTGCTCCCTGCTCCCAAGCTCATATGTTATCTCTAAAAATTTAGCTTAAGAAGTTGACAATAATTATAGCATCTAACATCATAGCAGTAAAACAACTTAAGAATGGTCTGGCAACGTCCCTGGTGCAGCTGCTAACATCGCCATGTGCAACACGAGGTGCAGAGATCCTGACCTGCTTTGATTAATACAATGCTGAGTACCGTTATCTTGAACCTTCATCCGAGTTTCCATATGGACTTTGTCAATAGAGGCACAAATTATGTTTTAAAAATTGAATAAAATGTGGGTAGCAAAACTAAACCTGCGTTTTCCCTCTATGGATCCATTCCCATGCTAAGGAAAGGTTGTAGGCATATTTTTCAATGTTGACCTGCGTTTGCACGATGTGTCCATTTGATTTTATGTTGTTGTTGCTGAAAGCCATTTATTCCCAATGTATTTAATCTCAATACAGTTCATCCATTTCACTCATTGCCATTATCACCATATTTGCCAAATACCCTGACAAGTCTTTGCTACTTTTGTTCAGCCAAAATGTTAAAATTATCTCCTAATTATAAGATCACAAGAAATAAAGTTCTTGATCTGGCAGGTTTTATGATCAAAATGTTCTGTGACTTTTGTTCTGTGATATGTCTGATCTTGTACTAATTTAAAATACAATGTAGCAAATGCTGCCGCTTAAACGTAACAATTTGTTGATCCCTAAGGGGAAAACTCAATTTGTGGATGTGTAGCAACTACTTTTGTTGATACAGTACTGTTCACTCCACAAATTTTCCTCAGTTAATTTATTTTTAAGCGTGCAACTAACATTTTTTTCATTAATGACTGCCCTATTAATTATTTAGTTTTTATTAATGATTAAATATCACTGACTTTCAGTGATTGCTTGAGTAATGAATAATTAATCAATTGATCAACTGTTTGCAGCACCATTTCTTTCACATGAAAGTTAATGATAATCTATTGATGTATCTATAAAAAGTGGCATGGAGGTAAAGCTTTTGTGACTAAATGTGGCTTGTAGGAGGTGAATTATCCCCTGAAGTTATTTTGGGGCAGGGGAATTAAGTCTGTTAAAGACGCGAAAGTATTGAGTACTATTAACCCCAGATTTAGACAGTTCTAACAATGCTAGAATATGTTATAAAAAGGGATGATATGTAAATATTTTATGCTCATTATCTAAAAGGCCTATTATGAAAGCACCTTTTGATTCCAAACAAACTCCTGCCTTTACACAATGGGGATATACAGTAGATGATGAAAAACTACGTCTAATTCAATATTAGGAAGCCGTTCCCAGCATTTTGTATACACGGTCTGTACGCCTACATGTGTGAGCGTGTCTGGTGGCAGGCCTCCCAGGCAGCAGTGCACCAGCATCAGGCTTTTCTAATGAGACCATAAGAAGCACAACTTCTCTGTTGTGCTGCCTGGAACATTACTCTGCATTTGAAATGCACCCAGCGGCCTAGCAGGCATCTTTTATCGTTGGATGCAGCTGTCCATGCTTTCTGAACACTTACTACAACCAAGCTTCCCTGACTACTGCCAGCGGGCAATAAGTGATAGAATCATGAAAATTGAGAAGAGAAAAAAAAAAGAAAGAAATATTTACCACGACAAAGGAGCAGGAGAGTAAGATTAATATTCCCATTATTGGCAAACAAAAGCAGAAATGTTTGAAAAGTAGACTTCACAGCAACTGACTCTTTGCCTGCAGAGAAAGAATAGGGTGAGGGATGACAAGAAAGGGTAAAGAGAAAAGAGGACAAGAAAAGCACAATCTATATGCATATACTGCAGCCTACAACACAAGTAGCACTTTGCTCCATGGAGAGAAGCATCAATCTTGACAGCATATGGCGTATGTGCAAAATCCATTAATTTTTAATATACCGGGTGCTGAAATGAAAAGGCTTCCTGAGACAAGCAATTGTCAGATGTCAGTAGTGTTTTGATAACTTTTTTGATCTCTTTTTTTTTTTCTGCATTCACAAAACGGGAAAACGGGGCTGTCCACATGCCACCTCAGTTTGGACATGGCTGGAGACTGACATGGAAGCATTTTTCACACAATTGCTCCCACTTTCAGTCAGGAGATGAGGCACCGGGGGGGAAACAAGGAAGACGTGCAGATTTTGTTGCGTGTGAGGAAGTCGGTGTGCACTGGCTGAGGCCTGGAAGAAGAATACCTCAAATGTCATCACAAACATGCACGTAGGCATTAATGGACTGAACACACATATACAGTACTGCATAATTGAAATATGAAAGCATTTGTTAACAAGCTAATTCAAAGAGTGTGTTCACATTCACTTCCATATACCCAGGCCCATTTTTTAAATAGCCTATATATCCTTGAATCTGCTAATTACACTTTAAAGTATACAGTAGAAATGCTTCAAAGTGGATTAATTAGTGGTTTTTGAGGCTGCAATGATACAAACAAATCAAATATCAAATCAAATAAATAATGTACCCAGACTTCCTAACTACCACCCACAAACACACGATTATTTGTAAAGCAGTGGCAAGGTTTGAAAGTGCAGATTACAAAGGTCTCTTCAGGGTAGAGCAGAGCAAAGTGCTGAAAAGCTCAAATGTTCTCCAGCTGTGTGGCTCAGCTCTGTAAGAGGGATAGCGTGAGCCGCAGTCAATGAGAGATAAGTACAAGGAGGTCAAACAGCCGGCTCAATGAGTTTTGTCATATTTCTATATCCTCAGACAGTTCCATAGGAAGGTCCTCACCCCTCTTAATGCAAATACATGATCGTACTTTTGAAGAGTCTTCATTTTTTTTTTTCCTCCTCTTCCCACTTCTAACGCATAACTCTTTGGAGTTGTCTCCTCGCGCGAAAGCGTGCATTGCAATATATTTATTCATATTCATAAAATGCCAATTCAAAGGTTGTGAGTGGCCATAGGAGATGAGCGGGAACTTGCGAAATCCAATAAGAGCTGCTTTGGAGACAGGTGCAAAGCGGACTAATTAATAGCAATCTATACTCTGGCCAGGGCATGCAGCGGGCCGACTGAGACACTCTCAGGTCAGGCAATGAAAAGATACCGGCTCCAAATTCATTTTCTCACTGTGACTCTCCCAAAGGAAGCCTCCCAAGTACACTCACACTTCCTTTAATGCCTTCACTGGGGTGTAATTTATTTTTGCGTTTGCCAGCACATTTGGAAAGTTCATTACTTCGCTCATGGCTTGTTAATTAGCCTTGTAAAGTCGCCATTAGATCTCCTCGGGCCAGGACCGAGATGAGACTTTTGTCCCAAAACATTAACACACTGCAGGAGGCCTGTAAAACTGCACTCTGCCCATTTAAGTTGTAACAGTGACACCTCAGTGAAAATGTGAAAGATGAAGGGACAATCAAGGCAAAGTCACGTGTGCTCTGGACGGGCTGTTGCCTCATTTCATGGTTCACCTTTGCTGCCATGCACAAGGGTCAGGCTCATTTCTCTCTAACACCTGTTCAGGGCTGACTTTACAGCTACGACGCTCCTCTGCTAATGCTCACTATCCAGCTAGATGTCTGTCCTCCTGTCGGTCTTTGCTAAATCCCAGTCGACAGTATAACTGGCTGTTTCTGTGGTGATCTCCTCAGGGTTCTTGCTCACTTCCAACCCTGGTGCTCCAAGGGAGGAAGAACTGTAATGAGCAGTAGCACCAGGCTCAGCTGGCGGGTTTGAGAATTCCTGCTGTGCGAGGTGTGACTACAGAAACATGGACTGACACCACAGCTACAACACCAGCAGTAGAGACCAGGCAGCATGGCCTTATTGATTATGCAGGTGCTCATTTGTGTGGCCAAGCGGGTAGCAGGCACGTGTCTCATTTGAACTTTACAGGAATGGAACGGGCTCCGATTTCCCCGCTGCAAGAAAAGGAAGCCCTGGTGCTTTATTTTTAGAACAGCTGCGTCTAATGGGGCTTGGCAGGTACAGGAGGCGTCACATCTGTTGAGGCCCAGGTGATGCTCTCGCCCTCCACTCCTCCCCGCTCCCTACCAGTCAAATGACTCACACTGAAGATCAACAGTGTCATTTCCAATAAACCCTTCTTCCTCTTCCTGCCACTTTCCATCAGTTCTGGCGATAGGTTCTTGCTAGTAGCCATTTCATTCCACAACACAGTGGAATAGAGGATGCATAATGTAAAAGATGTAAAGAAGATGAATGCTCTGTCTAATGCCAGGGCACTGGGAAGATTAATTAGAAAAATCCAGCTTTCTGACTGGCCAAAATTTAGTGGTATAGAGCCCATACATCTGTGCCAGAGTGTCGCCCTCTGGAGATAGGGAAGCAACTATGAAATGCAGTAGAAGTGAAGATAATGGTGGAGGTGCCCTTTAAACTGAATGGGGAACAACGCTGCAAATTTCAGTCCAGTTGAGTATTGGTTGAGGAATTTAGTAAAGTCAGTACTCAACGTCAGCCCACATGTTGAATCACACTATATCCATTCAACGTGTAGCCTGTACAGTGGGGACTGCTTTCTTACTTTAGCTTAACCTTTACCACTTACCTATGACATGTTCCTTCTCATAAAGCTCACAAAAGATGTCGGTCAGAATGTGTCCCTTATGCTTCCATGATTCATACTGCCACGTTTTAAGTACAGTTTTCTAATGTTGACAGCCAAAATGAGGTAATCTATTCATAATAATAGTGGGAAGTAATCCACCCAAAAGAAATATTTAGTCAGTTAAAACTACCTACTGTAATGTTTTGCCATTCTTTCGTTTCAAGGCATGAAATCTAGACCTTGTAGCGTTTATACTTGAAAATGCTTTTCTGCAAACATCCTCCTCCATTACTGGGCTGGGAATGCAAAAGGTCGTGGTCATGGTTATTGTGGCGACGCTGTGCAGAAAAATAGAATTATGCAGTGTGTGCACAAAATAGGAAGACAAATTCTTCCACTGATTTGTGAATCCAGCTTCATTTTAGGTTTTTATTTCTTGCAGTTGTTAGAGTTTAAAAAAGGACAATGCTACAGACCTTTGGATAATAAGTATCCACAAACAACTTTACACTGAAAAGCTTCATCTGTTATCTTTGGGCGGCCAATAATAGCCAATGCGCAGTCATGTTCATGTTTTTATTTGACTTGACTCATTTTACAAAGCATTTGTTCACTGACTTAAAGTTTTCCATATTAATTCATACAGTAGAAATGCAGAGTGCTTTAAACTTTGTCTCCAATGCAACATATTTCATAGTCAGCAGAAAGTGCAGCGGGTGAGAAAGTATAGACTCTATTGAGAAACCAGTGCACGCTTGCTAAGACGCTGTTAAGTTTTGTTACTTTTCTTGAGTTTATCACTGGATAGAATGTGCTTGCTTATTATAAATCCTGCTCCTTTGGTGACGAGGAAATGTAATACCATGTTCTTGTGCCATGTTCTCTTTCAAGTCGGTGACTTAAGCATCCAGACGATCCAACAGTTTGTCTACCTGTGTAAAGTATTCTCGCTCTTTTTCTGCCTTTACCTGAAACCCACCGCACTCCGAACATCATCTGTATCAAACGTCACCGTGGCAGACTTGAATAGCTCACTGGAAACATAAATCTCCCTCATACCAGGGTGGGGTGGCACACTACACAACAGCAAGATCAACAACAATAACAGCAGCAGCAGCGTAGGCTCGACACAGCAGACTGCTCATAAAAGGGGGGGGGGGGGGTTGAGTTGCACAAGTTCCTCTCAGCTCAGCAGAACGGTGCCATCAGCTGTAGCATTTGTCTGTTCTTTCTTCCCGCCGGCCCCCGCGGGGGGCAGCGCGCCGCCCCCGGCCGGGCCGCGGGGGGGGGGGGGGGGGGGGGCGGGGGGGGGG
>JAVQJF010006003.1:0-24189 GCA_036023855.1 Gadopsis marmoratus
ATGCATTCTGTGACGTAAAAAAAAAATCTGACTTTTTGATTGGGTGGGCAAGACGTTCGTTTGGGTGGGCACTGCCCACCCTTGCCCACTGCTAGAGCCGGCCTTGGTGTATACAACCAGTCACACCTAATGCAGTCTAATGCAACAGTCTTGCAATCAATCCTACCTTCACAAAGGTCAATATGTTTGGTAATGTTGCGTTATACTGACCACCCCATATCAATAAGCGGCATGCTAAATAACACAAACACCTGTCTGTATAATGCAATACAGTTCAACAGCAACACAGTTCAACTACATCCTACTAAATCATACAGTTGAATCAACACTTCTCTAAAGGAGTTTCAACAAAAACTATAGAACATTATACCCTTCATGAAGGTAGGGTTTATTGCAGGACAGTTGCATTAGACTGCATTAGTTGTTGCTGGGTGTACCTAATAAAATGGCAACTGCACCCAGTGATGAACATTGATCTCTTTCTCTATCTTGCACCTGCAACCCCTTTTTTGTTTTTGTTTTCACACACCGTCCTACACTGTTCACACCTGCAACACACCTCACAATTTAAATTACTTTATTCCAATGAATCCTTTGAATTTGCTGGCATTTGCATATCCGTTGCCTGTGGACCGGGTTGTGACAATAGAGTCTTTTTTTTAAAGGTAGACATTTGTCACAGTCAAAAAAGCAGAGGTGTAAATACTTAAACCAATGTTTTCAATGAATTCCATTTAGCTGCTTTGGTTTCAGGGTCCTGGCACTGTGCATGCTGGCTCATTGTCACACCGTCATGGCTTACTGGGTCATTTGAACAGAACAGAGCCACTGGAAATGTTATTAGTAACACCTGTGCTTTTTAACTAAGTCAAAATGTCTGCTCACAGGAAGGTGTGATTCATATGAAAATGAAGTGGATCATAGGCTGTGGCCTTCACAGTCACCCCCCCCCCCACCCCCACCCCAATTGCACAAAACCTTTTACTTTGCTTGAAACAAGTCTGATAAAAGAAGTACATAGATTGCAATTTAAAGTCTCGAAATTAGAGCTGTATACTTTTGTCTTATTTTTAAAAATATTGAGGGATTTTGAGAATTGGCACAAACCTTGGTGCATTTCTGAGTATCTAACTCTAATGGCACAGTCCTGATGAGGACAAATTAGAGTGATGTGCACAAATTATGCCCAAATAATAATAATGCCCAAAAGGGATACATTTGTTTTATACCATGGCCATGGTAAGTACTTGTTTGTGATTATTATTTGATTCCATTAAAATCAGTCTAATCACTCTATTAAGTTATTATGAAACTGCAGGTAGCTATGACAACAATACTGATCACGAGCATCATGCTACATTTACTGTTCATTCCCACTAGTGAAACTAACCAAACCATTAACACAGACTGCTTTTTTGTTGTTTTCTTTGGTAAGTCCGGGGCATAGATATGTAGATCAACAGGTGGTCTTCGGATTTTTAAATAAATGGTGCAGGTGGCTGGGTGAACTGGGAAAATGTGGAAACGTTATAGCTGAATTATTATGATCTACAGCAAACACAACATCTAGCACAGATGTTTTCAAAGTGGGAGGCTCCAAACTGTTTCAGGGGATGCTCGGTGAATGGAAGTAAATGAAAAATAACATTAGTTATTATTTATTACATTAGTTATCAAGAGGAGATTACATATAACAGCCTAAATGTGTATGATTTGGTTAAAGAGATACAGTAGTTTTGGGGAATTGTACTGATTTTCCTATAGTCAGAAACTAATAAATGCCTCAAGACAGACTGTTTTTATGTATTTGCATTAGTCTGAAATCAAACAGCAATATTAGACTATCATGGGTCCAATTGTTGCGTGTCTATGGGATCAAATAACATAATGATGATCCCATAGGCATCAAAGAATTGGATGCCTATGGGATCCCCCTCAGCCCCAACTTAACCTAAGGGGAAAATCTCACCTCCACCACTGCCAGCATAGACAGTGGTCAGATGTTAATTTGGGTCTAGTTTGCATTTTGAATGGAAAATCAGATTTTTCCATGCTTCTCAGTTGGTGATAATGGACTACATAGGTCATCAAAAACTTTAAATATCATGAAAGTTATTGTTGAGTTAATCTCTGCGTTGACCTGACAACCATTTTTGATAACAGGTTCCAGGTTAGCATTTTGATTTGAGGTAGTGAGGCGAACGTTTACGTCTGATTGCTGATAACATCTAGTATCTATTGATCTACTTCAAGTATGCAGTATTTCGGTCACTGAAGTACTGCTGTGATGAACAAGCAAGCAATCTCAATGTGCTAAACATTAGCATGCGCAAAAGCTACAGTAAATTATTGTTGAATCCATTGCGATCCACTGTCCTTAAAATGGGAGCTGATCAAAATAAAGTTGACGTTCTGTAACTGCATCGCCTATCTTTGATTTGCACATGCAAAAAAGAATCTGCTGATGGAGGTGTCTGCAATATGCCGCCTCACTGATGGAAGGTGAGAAGAGAGGACATAAATGGAAAGGAAAGGCAAGGGCTATTAGTCCAGAATCCTACAACGTGAACTCCTTCGGGAGATAACATGAAATCGAATGGGAGAACCGCAGTGCTGCCTCCTTTTCAAATGAAATGCTCTTGATGGTGTGCGTGCGCGCGCGTGGGTGTGTGCCTTCAGACGAAAGGTTAATTGGGTGGCTGCTGTTGTCCCAGAGACAGAGACAACAGGATTTGTAATAGCTGTGACATTCCTGCCTGCTCCCCTGCACACTCCAGGCAATGGTGTGAGAGCGTGCGCCATGTGGGTGGATGTGCAGATGGGGGGAGGGAGTAGAGGGAGGTGTTGTGTTTTGATGTCCCTATATAAAGTCTACTTTGTTTCCACTTGGAGAGAAAGTCAGGCAGAAAGAAGAAAAGTTATAGGATTCTGCAGTGTTTGCAGTAGGTCCTTGTTGAAGCGCTATGTCTGAAACAACGTGGTCGTCCTGCATAGACCAGCTGTTGGACTGTAAAATACTGCTCCCGTTTATACTAGTTTCTCCTGCAGGGACATTTTCCTACAATTGATGACAGTACTAAGAATTTAACATTGTTTGTGATCACAACAACATTTCTTTACATGAATTAGTGCACCAAATAAGTCACAAAGCATACGTTCAAAGAGACTATTTATTCAGTACAAAGTAGTTCCAATAAGAACCATTCACAGTGACGTATGTCCAGAGTAGCCCGGATACTGTTTCTGCAAGAACATATTCACTTGGGAGCATCTCAAATGAACTCCATCGTATTGCATAAGGCAGACATTTTGATGATATCTCAAACGCTGGGCACAGAAAACTATATGCATGGCCTACTAGAGTTCTCAACTGGCTTATAACGAAGAGCTGAACCTGAAGCTTTAAGCCCCGACTTCATTAAAACTGACTGTTACTGTCACATTTGAGATCTAAAGTGTTTCCAAAGAATTTTTTCTTCATTTCATCCGTTCCTTGCCGTTAGCTTGCTAGACTAATGTAATACATTGATTATACCGTATCTCTTGGGCATTGCGTGCAACACATGGTCAGAGAGTAAAACAAAAAAGAGAAATTTTAAAGAAAGTACAAAGCTTTACGAAACAAAATGTCCTTTGTCAGGACCTGTTGTCTTTGTGTAAGGTAGAACTTTAATCAGTCACCCTGTAATACGGGTGAACTTGCATTTTTAAGTTGATCTGCAAAGTAACCAAAAGCTATGGCTATCAGAGACTGGCAGTGTAAGTAAAATCACTTATTTTTAAATAAAATTTTACCTCTCTACCCAACCGGTCGAGGCAGATGACCACCCACACAGAGCCTGGTTAAGCCTATATTAACAAGTGCGATGAGATAGCCCTGTTGTGATATGGTGCTATATAAATTAAACTGAATTAGATTGACATAAAATATTACAGACGTGTATATTCTGCTAAACCTAATTAAACCACATTTCATTATATAATGTCTTGACTAGTGATGGTTATTTCCTACTGAAGTCTGTTTGAGAGGAAACAATCCTTTCAATGTTAATTAGCAGGGCTGTTGATTATTAGCCTTAGTGACAGATAACACAGAATTTTGGACCCTGCTAGTTACAGATTGTGACGTCTAGCTGGCAATATTGTCAGAAAAATAGATATAGGATTTTTAGAAGAGCAAGAATAATATGATTTTGATTCTGGAAGATGATTCTTCTTCACTGGAGTTTTGAATTGTATCCCTACAACAAACCAAAGCAACAGTCTGAATTAAACAAAAGTGTGCTACAGGTGAGAAAGATGTCCCACATCTGAAATTAGCTCTCCAAGCTGTCATGCTGAAAGAAAGTGTGCAGTGATGTTCAATGTTTCAGCACACACACACTCACACACATGCAAACACACATCCCTCTTGAGGGCTCAGGTGATGCGAGTGCAGGTGTCGTGAGCCATCAGCTCACTGAGTGCACTACAAGGTAGCCAGATACACACACATGAATGTTGCAGTGGTGTGAGCAGACTAGAGAAGGCTCCTAGCTAAAATGAGTCTGTGCTCATCCAATAATGATGCTGTCTGAGAAAACCAGACCTTATAGAGTCTTTCATCACCGCCACATGTATAATCTATACAGAGAGGGGAGAGAGACAGAGTGACAAAGAGATAATGATGGAGTCAGAGTGAGAAACAAAGGAAAAGGTACAAATATTTTACAGATTATTTTCACTGCACATATGTTCAAACACCCATTGTGCTGCTAAAGGGCACGTGATATTGCATTGCAATGTACAGTCATTAATAAAAATATCCCCTCTGAAGACTGCCACGTACATGGATATCCTGCAATCTGCTTAGAACCTGTTAGTGAGTTCAACAGGTGATCAGGGGTTTTAACTGCCTGCATGCATTTCTGCAGTGTAACAGATCCCCCACAATGCAGCGCTCACTGCCTTTGACGGGACTGAAGAGAGCTGATCTGCTTTGCTGTGACGGTGCCCGAAATACTCTAAAGGGAATGCTAAAGTGCAAGGCGAGGGTCCCGCACAGGCTGCCAACAGCATCTGTGGGCTATTTTTTGGTAGCCTTGTTAGCTTGACTACGTGCACTTTACTGCAGTCAAGTGGGGCATGGGACAACACTGACAACACAAGCTACCTCAGCAATCATATGGAGTCGTGTCTCTGTTTGCCTGATGTATGTCAAATACCCAATGCCCGTTTAGCTCTGGGGCAGATATCTGGCTGTTTAGCAACTAAAATCCGAATCTGGATGCTCACCAGCTAGCCGCTAACTTTGTCTACTGCCTGGTGCTGGGCAGGTAGTGTACCTCATTGCTGTATGTTATATACATATATATATACAATATAACAATACAACTAATTATGGCTAATTATTTGTGTGGCCTGGCAGACTTCCACTAACTCCGTTCTTAATCTGATAATGAGGACACCATCAAAAAAAATGAAATAAAATAACACTGTCGGAAACTACAGCGAATGATGGTCAGCTGGCAGCAAGCGAGCTAACACACGCATGCTAATGCTAGTTTGGCTACATTCTTTGGCCACACGTGACAAGATTGCATGCTGTCGAGTCCCCCATACTCTACCACAGCTAAGGATACGTCTTCCCAATCCTTCCTGATCCTGCCACAGCTGAACTCCACACTGCTGGTCACAAAATGCTGTCAGCACATAACTTGCATTACTTTGAATTAACTTGGCATGATGTACGTACACTGTGAATTTAGAGTTGGTGCAAGTTAATCTGTCTTTATCTCTAATTATATATATTTATACATGCAACTTCTTTTGTAATATTATTCCATGAGGAATATATTTACACCAATAGCCAATAACTACTTGGAGCTGCTCTTGGTCCTTCTTCCATTTTTATTGGAGCTGATGAGACATGTAGTCCAGTAGGGTGTGACTGTAGTGTATGGTAATATGCACTGGAAAGGTATGCAATTTGCAAGAATTTACATTTAAATTCCTGTGTTAATGGATAGCGTTGTGACTTCCTTTGGTGTGGTAAAATGCTTTACAACAAAGGGCATAATCAAACCAAAGATTGTAAAAGCATGGCATTAAGAGAAATGGACAATATAGCAAAGAAATCCAGGCTGTTTTTCAAAAGTGGGCTTATGATTTTAGATGTATTGCTAACACACACTGCAAAGGGTGCCTGTTAACCGTCCACCCGTGGAAACCAACAAAACCATGTTCATTGCACGAATTTAAGCTTTAGTGAGTGCATTCTGGAAATGATTGCAGACGAAGGCATGTGCAAAACGCTGGGTGATAGCGTGACAACACGCCATGCAACAATCAACCGAAAATGCAATGTGCTAACAATGGGAGAGATTTGAAAAACATGTGCAAGGGGTCAGGGGAGTTTATAAAATGCTATATCTTAGTAAGTGTTTTGAAAAATAAAGTGTTTTAAACATTTGAAATATTAGTAAATTTAGTAAATAATATTGAAATGCAATGTTGCATCGTTGATGTTATGACATCTGGCATCCTCCCGGTGAATGTGTGAGCAGTGTGATCCTTCACTTTAGGTTTGTAGTCGTGAGGTCATGCTCGATACAAGAACTGCCTGCTTACTTTATTATTTATTATGCACGTTATGGATTTTCTGAAGAAGTGTGATCCTGCTGCAGGGAGAGTGAGCGAGGCAGCAGAGGTTAAAGATTTCAAATGAGTGTGGTGCATACTACGGGGAAAAAACCTGCAGCTCTCTCGCTGCTCCGAGACGCTGAAGGCACCGATCACCTTGGAAAACCATAACCATTGTGACAACCCGGCCTACCACAGAGGCCAGAAGACAGGAGGCAGGAGGAAGGAAGGATTGATAAAGCAGAAAAACACAGACAGAAACATCCGCTCACTCCTGTTTTGCGTCATTGTGTTGTACTGTATGTATTCTATCGCATTTTGTCTGCGATCAACCTCCCCCACTCTCTGGGTTGTTGGAGTCAGACTTGCAACACCGTCTACGCCTGTAAAAACGCAATTGGTATACTTAGGCAATAGACTTTCTGACATCTTTCTGAAAATGCGCAATAGGCCTGCAATAAATCTCGATTCTTTTCATGCTATGAAGTAATGCAAAATGCCATAATAATGCATTTTGGTCATTGTGTTTTCTCTCCAGGGTGTAAATGTCTCGGCAACAACATTGCACCATCCGGTACTTACACTTCAAAACCACTGAAACCGATAGTAATAATAATCCTGTGGAGTCCAATCAGAACGTGGAATCAGCGTGAATGCTTGTTATGATCGCCCCATAGACAACCTGTGTGGCACTGATCAAGTGAACGGTAAATATGCATTGAAACAAACAGGTGGACAACATTGATGCGACATGCTCACGCAGAGAGCAGGCGACAAAATGAAAGCTCCATTCAGCCAGTGTGTAGCTGCTACCTTTTCTCGCTTTAATTGCTCTCTCCATATGACATTGATGGCTCTGCTTAATGAGGTCATAGTGACTCGGATATGGAGCGTCTGCTTATTCACACCACATACGATGACTTGCCAATCTGAACTCCTCAGAAGCCCACTTTTTTTTGTCCATTATGACGTTTTCCATGATTTGAGTTGCCGTACGGGTTGTGAATGTCATACAAACGCCATGAGTTCACACAATGTCAATATAGTATGCCGTACATAAACTAAGTGCATACAGAACTAAATCATCAAGTACACTTGAAATGTAGTAAATGCATCAGTTCCATGTATGTAATGCTACAAGCAACCATTCCTGTCAAGTCTGGGTTATCTTCCACTGTGGGTTGTGTTGCAAATTTTGAGGGGATCACCAAGGGTCATCAATACAGAAAAAATGTTAATCAAATGTTTTCAACTATAGATGATCTCTATCACAGATGCATGAGTCTGAAGTCTTATCAGATGCCAAAACACTGCACAGAGTTTTTATAAAACAGAACTTTCTGCAAAGTCATGGCAGTAATCATTTTATTCTCTGTTTGTTCAATGGCCAGTTCAACAGCAAGCCCTAATCTACAACAGAAGATATGTTTAATATTGTGTGCAACAGCACTACACTCCCTGGTTTTCTGCATGGAGTTATGCTAGTGTTCTGTAACTGAACATTCAAAAAAATGTTTTCAAGCAATTGTCTACTTATAGCAGACACAAAGCAGCAGAAGCTTTACTTCTTTGGCTCTGATTTGGTCTCCACCAACTCCTAACAAAAATATAACTCAGCTGTTTTGTGCTGGACGAGGCAGCATAAATTCTTAGCTTGTTTGCTGAGAGCGAGTGACCTAGCAACCCTTTCACAGGAGGCACACAGCGCCATTAAAACATTTTAAAAATACAGGAATGCTATGTACTATGTTTGTTCAAGGTTCACTTGTTAAAAGCCTTCCCTAAGGCTGTGTTAGTTCACATTTAAACAAATAATTAATTAGGTATATATACGGCCATGACGGCACCATGGAACTGTACTGAATCTGTCCCATCATGCTGTACAGTAAGCAAGTCCATCAGTCACCAAAGGCAAGACACTTAGCCTCAGTTTGACTTCACAAACAGCCAGTGCTGGGCCTTAACAGAAAACACAGTTTCTAGATAGCAGCTAGACCAAAGGCATATCACACACTCGCTCACGCAAACTCAGAGCCATCTTGTTAAGGCTATTGAGCAAGCTACTGCCGTTAGGAGGCTGTTTTTTTTTTTTTTGTAAACGTAGCTTATTAAGAGTTCAAGGAGGAGGCGGCAAGTGGAGAGGGAACTGGAAGGCAGGAAGACTAAAGGGGCGAATAAAGAAACGTGAAGGAAAGGGCATGCAGAAAAGAGTGCACGGAAGAGGAGGAGGAGGAAGAAGAAGAGACAGATGCAGGCATCCCAGATAAAGAGGTTTAATTGACTGTCACAGGGCCTTGTGGTTGTACGCAACTACTAATAGCCAGCTAGAGGCTACCGTGGACACACAGAGAAGCCGGACTCTCCTCTCGTTATCGCTACTTCCCTCAAGCTTTCGCTCTCGTTTTCCTCTCCGTCTCACACACAGTCAGCATCTCAGCTCCATTTTAGTTTATTTGGCTCAACTCGCTGTGCTTTATTGGTGCAAATGTCGGATGAATCCCATTGTCAAATCATGAAAATCGCTAGCACGCTGCAATAAGCTGCGCTGGTATGACTGCAAGGTTGTACGAGCATGTGTGCTACAAGACCGTATGAGCTCTGGGTGTATTGCATCAGTATTATTGGTTTTGTCTATTTGCCTATCTATGTTTGTGTGTGTGTGTGTGTTTTCAGTTCAATTCACTGTGCTTTATTGGAATGAATATTACAGGAAAGGTATTGCCAAAGCAATTAAATAAAAATAACATAGAAATTAATTAGTACATGAACATCTGTGGATATTATGTGTGTGTGTGTGTGTCTCATAGCAAAGGATCTGAAAGCTGTTACTGTAATCAGTAAGAAAAATGTGGATTTGGAAAACATTTGGATAATGAAGAAATGCATCCACTTCCTTCTCGCCTCGTTCTCATCTCCTCCTGATCCTGACTCACCCCCCACCTCACCTTCATCGCCGCCCCCCACTCTTCCTCCCTGTCCTCCTTTCATGTCCCTCCTGCCCCTGCACACTCTAATAGCCTATTGATTTCCCATCTGCTCACGAAGCAGCCTCTACTTTTACCGTTCACTCACGATATTAGTTGTCCATTAATAGCAGCGAGCGTCTCTGCTTGCACGTCAGCACCTTGACTGGCACGCACTCACACACCTTTGACACACACGCACACACATACACAGAGGTCAGCTGTGTTAGTCCTCTCCAGCACGTCGACTTTTCTTACATTCCTTAAAATTTTTCTTCAACAAATAGAAGAGTTAGAGGACAAAAGCTGTTATTTTCAACCTTACTGACATAATAGCCCAGTATTTGTCATGACTGTGATTAATAGCAGGTCACAATTTCATCACTTGACTTTTGTCTGGACCCTCAGTGGACAGTAGTTATATACGTGTAGCAGCTTTATGTCAACATTAATATCAGCTGCTTTCAGTTGCAACTGACCTGCAACCATTAGCACTGCTCCTTGCTTAGTAGAGGGTCAATTGCCATGGATATGGGTTTTGCAGTTGATGGGCTGGTTGCACCAGTTAGACGTATGTCTGACACTACGGATTTCTTTCAATTAAATTTGTTACAGTCATTTTGTCCGGCTTATTGTAAATGAAGTTGCATTTGTATATTGTTAGAGTCACTTTTCTTTTCGTGAGAGAAGCTCAGCATCGACAAATGTTTTGCCAGTGTGGCTGGATCCACTGTATTAGTCGAGAGATGAGCATGTCTGGTTGCTCTGCATGGGTAGCACTCTACGGTATACAGCCAAAGTAAGATGCTGAAGTATTTATTATCTTGACACAAGACAGAGGCTTGGGTATGTCTGCTTAAACAGATTAAGAAATTATAATAAAACATGTGATTTCTGCGACGACATGCGCTGCTGAAACTCAAATGTCTCTATCCCACATCTGTACACCTGTCAGGGCTGGAGATGTATTGCGGCAGCATACTTACTGGATATGACACCCTGATGTAAGGCGACAAAGAACGTGGGTGAGACTGATGACAGTGGGATGTCTGAGGGAGCTAATAATGTGTGGTGTCATAGGTTTGTACAGTCAGAGCTCGTTCTATCAATCTGTCTCCACTGCCAGGTATTGCCATTATCACTTTCTAATTAGAGACGTGCGTCATGACAGTTTCTGCTGTGGGAATTTGCAGTTAGAACTGAACTGCAGATGACTTTTCTTTAACCGTGTTACCGTTCTTTCCTTTTTTCCCCACTTTCATTTCCTTTCTGTCCTGTCCTTACTTTTTTTCATTTCACCGTTGTCCCTTCTCCTCCTTCGGTTCAGATTATTTTCCTTACTAGTCTCTCATTTCCTTCTTTACAGGGTACCCTGTGGAGCTCTTGACCACCAGTAGTGCTGTGGAGCAGTGTTTTGATGAGCAGGTCCCTGCTTTTGCCGTATCTTGAGACTCACATGCGCACAATGGAAAACATGGATTCCTGCATGCTATTGCACACGTGGTGGCAGTAAGAACTAGTCCCCAGAAATGTTAATGTGTCAGTCAACAGCGGGAAGGAATAATGTTGGTGTAGCAAATGTTTTCTGAGGGAGAAAATGTATTCGTCGAGTTTGTTCGACCTCAAGGAAGCGCTCAATGCATTTTGGTGAGAACACTGAATGTGTTCATAAATGTGGAAAATTCTCCATGGGGTGCCTTTAAATTTAACTTGGCTTACATTATACAATCGTACCTGTGTGTGTGTGTGTGTGTGTGTTTATCTGCAGTGCAAATGGGTTTTAGTACTGAACCAACATTAGAGACTGACAGCTATGATGAATTTACTCATCTGATCCTTACTGTTGAAATTCATTTGTCCCCTCAGTCCCCACTGCATAATAACAACTAAATGAAAGAAAATATCAGTAGAACACACTGTCACTGCAACAGAATTGGGTGAGATTTTTAATTGACTGAATCCTTTAGTGGCTGTAATAGCATTGTGCAGTCATTTCTCTTGTGTTGTCTCTTCACTCACTCTAATTTCTTTTCATTCACAACTCTCAGTGCATCTGCGTCTCATATGCCCCATTGTCAGTCCATACAAGTGAACAGTTGCTTTCTTATTGAATATGATCCCAGTAATCAGATGCTCTAAAAATAGGCGATTTGCTCAATTTCCTGCCACGTCACTTGGCGACATTGCCTCCTCTGTCTTTATCCCTGTCATCTCATTTCCCTTTGCTCTGTTCCTGCTTGGCGCTTCTGATCTCTCTACTGACGATTAAATTCACACAATCCTTCCTGTATTTCAAAACAGGCAAAAACAGCTCATTTGTGAGCCCAGTGTTTTTCACCTCCAAGAGAAACATCCTCAATATGCTAAATATGCAATATGGAAAAATGCTAAATATACTCTTTATGTCTTCAGTCACATTTGTGTGCTAGCTGGAGTTCAGAATAAGGGTGTAGAGGGCAGCATAGAGTTAGCATACCACCAGCCGCCTGATGGAGCCCCTGAAATCTAAATTTCTAGGCCCAGTACATCAGAACAAACAAGTCTAGAACTGACAACTGATAACCCACACAACGTGCAACACCTATATTAATATGTGGAATAATGTAAATTGTATATATACATATATTTTTTACTCTATTTTTTGCATGCTACTTACTTACTCTACCTGTTGCTGCTGTAACACTGCAATTTCCCCACTGAGGGACTAATAAAGAATTATCTTAAGTCTTCTGACCTGTGACTCCCAAAACTACATATAGGTGTACCGGACCTTCGTCATCATGGTTAAGTTGGTTAGGTTTAGGAAAATATCATGGTTTGGGTAAGGCTACAGCTTTGGCGCTCTTTATAGGTCACCGTCTGCTGCTGCACGGACGACCTACGTGGATGCATTTTTGGGAAGGACAGTCTCATCACAACAGGTCAAAAAGATACTGCTCTGTCTCTTCCAACACTTAAAAGCTGTGGAATTATCAAATTCAAGTTAAACAATGTGTCCTCACTACCTGCTGCTTTGTGAATTGATATTCAACATCATACCTGCAGCCTTATGTGCTACCTGGACTTGATTTTAGCGAGTTTCCTTGCGCTTACCAGTAGGTATGTAACAAGTGGCATGTCAGCATGGCCAAATGGAGTGCAGACATTGGTCACTGGTAACATTTCACAATGACTGGATCTATGGAAAGCTACTTCAGGGTTTAAACAATGTAAGTCAAGCGTTAACTAACAAATGTTAATCTTTGTTCTCGTTAGCAACCAGGATATATTTCTAATCTCGGTGACTGTTCAAAGAAAATGGAAGTTTAAGGATATACTTACCATTAACATGGTACAGTATTTGAATCATGTGTGTACGGAAAACTATTATGTTCTCATGACACTTGCTCTGTTTTATCACAGGAATGTACAATTAGTCGGCTGTTAAAAGGCAATTTCCTGCTCATAAACTTTTAAATATTTGACTTTACAAGTCGAGGAGCACCTGAATGCACCATTAGCCAGCTTTGTGAGCCGCGTCCTTCACTTTAATATCGACATGAGCCTTTCAGCATTTGAAGACCTCAAACTCAAACACTTTGTTTCTGGCAGGTGAGGCTCCCATTGTGCCGAATCTAACGCGTTCAGGTTCAAGTTTCCAAGTTTGTCGGTTTGGGAATGAACCCAGTCAATGTTAGGTCCTTACAGGTAATGCACCACAAGCATGCATGTAAGTGAGCGTGTGTGCGCGTGTGAACACGTGCGCAATAGGAAATTGCGCCTGGCCGCCACGGAGCCGAGTTAATTGTCTGATTGGGCGGCTCGGCTCCCTCCTGGACGACTGTAATTCACGGATCCCCCGGCAAATGTGAGGCTGCCGCAACACATACTTGACCTTCTCAAATTACGGGGCCAGATAGAGAGAAAGGCAGAGAGAGAGAGACGTCTGTGTGAGCACGCACGCAGGTCTGTGTGTGTGTGAGTGCATGTGCTGACAATTTGTTTAATAAGTGGACAGCTGGGCCGACAGCTCTCTCTTTGGAGAGCTAAAAGCCTCTTTAATTTAGGGAGTCGGAGTGAGGGGAAAAAGAGGAAAACAAACAGAGAACGGGCGAGGCCGCAAAAAAGTGCGGGCTGCCCACTGAGGAAGGAAATGAAACCAGACAGATGTTGATCTCCACCCCTGAGCCCAAAAAATTAAAAATAAATAAATAGACAGAAAAATACATAGAAATTATGCATTAAAAACGGACTAAAGTCAGAATCCCGCTCTGCCTCTCGTTCTGTTGGTCATTTAAAAAAGAAAAAAGCCTCTTTTACATAGTTTTTTGAGAAATTGTACCTTTTTCTTTGTTCTGACCTGAAATTAGAACACAGATAATACAAACTAATGTGTGTGTGTGTGTGTGTGTGTGAACCATATCTATATCTGGCCATCCTCCAGTGCACTCACTGTGCTGAAAGCTTTCTGACGACACCTGCACTCACATCACCTGAGCCCTCAAAACGTGTGTGCATGTTGAAATACTGAACATCGCTGCACACTTTCCGCAGAATGAGAGCTACACTCGGATGTAAGGCACACATTCTCACCTCGAGTGCATTTGGCTCAGTTTGAGACGCGCCGTTGCTTTGGCCTGATGTGGCTGTGGAATGCAGAACTAGGCTGAAGAAACACGAAATGAACTCAAAGTCAAATAAATGCTCCCCATACGTTCTTATTTTTGGCCCTACAACGGGTGGCATGAGAGGAAAGTTCCATTTCCATCATTCCGACTGGCCACGCACCATTAGCAAACACGAGATGCTATTAATTAACTTGCTTGATTTATAGTAAGTAGGAGACAGGAGGCTGAAAGTTACTTGTATACAGTTGCTAGTGTGACTGTTTATGTTATCGCATTGAAAGAAAGTGCTTTAACAGCCTTTGTGTTATTATAGCATTATTATGAGTGTTGCCGTTGACACCTTCCAATGAAGAAAGGGATGAAATTTGGATCACTCAGTTGTCACGACGACAATACAAGTAGGAAAGTTAGTTCACTCCATGTAAGTGTTACATGTAGTTAACACCTACAGTTTTGGCTTTATTTGTCCAGGTTCTTGGGTACCCAAGATTTCTGCCTCCACCCTAATTCAATATAGGCAAGTGGCATTTTGTTTTTGACGCAGTATTGAATGCATGACATTTTTAAAGATCAAAATGTAATAAGTTCAAAATCCAACATTCTAAACATGAGGTGCAATCTGAACTGAGCTCAGCTCAAGCCGGGCTAGAGGGCTTTGCAACTTTACCATAAAAAGATGCACTCGCTTAAATGGCAAGAATTTCTTCTTAGGAGGACAGTCTCTTCCACATACTGGGAGAATGTTTGCTAAGGATGAATGGGCAGAAAAGTTGCTTCAATCCAGCCAGGCCAAGGTCAGTTGGATTTTGCTGTTAATAGTGACTTATTACACAAAGAATCTAACTCTATCTAACTCTAAATCATGTAGCAGGCCTCACCCTATCTAACGCGGGGTGTGGTGCAACACTGCAGCAGTAATACAAACAGCATGAACAAGTCAGATGCCTATGACTTTTGTAAATGCTCATGAAAAAGAACAGCATGTACTGAAACACTGTTCGGTCATGTGCATTTAATGCGATAGCCACGCCAGCCCGCGGACATTTTGACATGCAGCATGAAGCGTTTCGCATCCACGACTCTGTGTTTTTCTTTATCCCTCTCCACTCCCCTGCACTCTCTCTCTCTCTCTCCCTCTCTTTCACCCACACACGCTCACCCTCCTCCATCTTCAGACTTAAACACCATCAAAAATGTCTTTGAAGAAAAGTTCTGTCAAATAATTTCCGGGAGTTTCCGGGAGGCAACTTGTGAAATTTCACAGCCCCAGACATCAGCGGGTGGCCATTACGGCGTGCAAGTCAAGCTCTAATACTCAGCATTTAATTCATATTTGGTAAAGATGTATTCAGAACGTGTCAACATGTGTGTAACGTTGTATTTATGCATGTGCATATTCTTGTGACTTTGGCTGCTCGCGTGTGTAGGAAGGGTGGGCATGCACGCGTGTGCCGGTTTGTTGGTGCAATGACTGCAACGTGAACTTCAGAATTATTCATCGCATTTCTCTGAAGACTCCGCATGGAGCCCAAAATAAAATGCCATGCACTTCTTCACCCCCCTCTGCATTTTAACTGATGATGTGGACTAAGCTGATGTGAAAATGATCTGCAGCGTAAAAAAAAAGCTACAAACGCCATCTCCACCTTCTTGTTTGCAGCAGCAGTTAAACATTCCAAACCTAATAGCTCTGTTGTACGGTAGAATCTGCAGTGGTAGCCATGGTAGACATCCTCCATCTCGCATCTATGCTGCAATTAGCTTCGCAGGGCTGACTGGAGAGATTTCCTGCTGCTAACGAGAGACATTTTTAAATGAAAACAAAAAACAAAACAGCTCTCAAATGACTGGATATTCAGCCATCCTTTGCCTGCGAATGTTAAATTGGCTAAAAATATTTGCAAATTTGAACAGCAAAAGATTTGTTTTCCTTGTATAATCAGAACATCACGGCATGAAACTATATTCACCGCGAGTGATGGCTTTTCTCTCCTTCCTCAGCATGCGTTGGCAGATGTATCTGTTTGAAATGGCTCCGCTAACGTCTCCCCAGCAATTATTCATTCTGTGGTTTCCTTTCCGTGGAAGCATTCATCTACATTAATGTTCACTTTATGGACTGTGCGCCTCTTGACACTTATTTGTATTAAAGCTGAACTGGTGTTGGGTGGACAGTGCTTCCAGGCTTGTGCTTATCCTGCCTACACATGTAGTCCATCGGCCCAGCATATGACTTGTGAGAGTTTTTAAAGGATCATTGTGTATAATTTTTATAGTTTTATAACATCCATTTCTATCAGCGATAACATTCTAATCCAAGATTAGAAGAACTACATTTCAATGAAGTCCGACAAGGTAAACACAAGCAGTTTGATGATCAGACAGGCTGTAAACAAGCCGACAGTTTAAGGATGATAGAGCTTGATTAATTGATCCCGAAGAAAATCCTTGTGCCAGAGACGACTCAAAAATTACAACAACATAAGAATAAAAAACAATAGAGTAATTAATGTAAAGTGTATAAGGAGTAAATGCCAACACTGAAAGTATGATACATTTACTACAATAAATACTGTAGACTAAAATAGAAAACGTAGTTTTGCACATGACATGGAAAAGTAATATTGGCAAAGATATTTAATAAGTAATCAGAAGTAATATTGCAAATGAAATGATGAGATATATTAGCCAGATTATCTAAAATCTTGGTTCCCAACCTGGGGGACAGGACCCTCAAAGCAGTCAAAAGATAAATCAGAGGGGTTGTAAGATGATTACAAGGATAGAAAAGAAGGAAAAATCAAACCATAATGTTGCTATAAATGAAAATAGTTTATATTTCTTAGCATCTTTGCTTTATTTTGGGGAAATTTTAGATGGTCTCTGCAGCTCAATGAAACATTTAAATACTGCTTGCAGCTCATAGAAATGTGCAGACAGCAAATAGAAATGGTTTGTTTTAAAGGGCCATGAGCCTAAAAGATTGGCATGCATTGATCACAACCACTTTATCGAAAAATAAAACCAACACAAAGCCCATTTGTTACGATTGGTGAATGTTTTCGATGTATAGTTTGGGTAATATTTGCACCGTCTGCAAACGTTTTCTCTTGCAAATAAGTTTGGTTGTCTAACTACTTGTGTTCCATGCCCTGTTGGGACTCCTTTTTAGCGTGGTCGCCACACTCCCAAATCACAGCAAATAACTTAATGAATACAGCGTTATTACTGATAGTAATGATGGCCAACGTGAAAAAAACAAGATCCAAGCAGGGCCGTAACCAGGATTTTAGATACACTAGAGGTCATGGCCTTTGAAGCCCTGTAAGATCTGGAAATGGTATTTTTCACATTATAATAATTAATTTAACTGTTATATACAGTTATATATAATTGCAGGTTTTATCGTCATGTTGATCCGAATGCTGATTCAAAGCAATGAACACTAGGTTGCTAGTTATTAGCTCAAACGAATGCAGTCTAATGCAACAGCCCTGCACATCCAACATCTAACGAAGGTTTGAATTTGGTTGAAACTGTTTTAGAGAGGTGTTGATTGAACTGGTCATTTTTCAATAAATTATCATCATTTTGAATTATTTGAATGAATAATATTTTGCTATAAGAGGTATTTCTGATTTTTCTGACATTATTAATGAGGTAGGCTAAGCATTAGAAAACCTCTCTGCATAACGGTCACATTTAAGAACATTGACTGAATCAGCCTTTAAAACCAATGTGTGTAATTAGTCTGTAACTATGGGAAAATCTTCCTTAGATTGTTGAAATCCCATGACCTCAGTGTACTCCCTGTTAGCTATAGCACACGATCCAAGTGGTAATAAATCCATAAAAATCCCTCTGACATTTAATTAGCACTGGCAGGCCAACAGGCTTTGATTGTTTTGGGTTCATTTATGTTAAATATCTTAAGTGCCTTAGTTTATTCTTAGGTTTTTCATGCACCAACCGTCACTGAGTGGTTTATCTGACCCTACACGTGAAGAGACCAACAGCTGCTTCAGCAACACGTGCCCGGGAACTCACACTCATCCCGCCACTTCCTGTTTCCAGACGACAGTAAGCCACTCTGAGTCCGAAGTCAATCTCTCCAACCAGCAGCGAATCTAAACTTCTCGGCTGGTTGTAGCCCCCTCCTGGTGGAGGCTCGCTGCTATCTGTTTGCAGGATCCAGTTGTGTTGGCTTAACCCCTCCAGCTATCCGCTTGCTGTCTTGTTGATGCTGGCTTCCCTGCTCTCTGTTAAGGGACTCCTTTCAGTCCTGCTAATCCCTCACTTTCAGGCTAATCCCACTCTTTCGCGCTGCTGCCGCTCTCTCCATCTCCCTGCAGAGCTCATTTACGCGATCTCTCTCACTTTTAACAGCATCTCTCTCATGGTCTGTTTTTTTTCGTACCCTTCTGTTTCTCTCTCGCTGCAACAGCTCCCCTCACCTTGCTGCTATAAATTCTACCAAACATTACTTAGCGCATTCTTTTAGTTAGAGGCCTCACTCGTTTCTTCTTCTGCTTCAATTTGTTGTTGATGCTGCTCTAATTCCATATTGGGAGGGCCGCGACCTTGGTTTGTACGACGAATTGAATGTTCCACCAGTATACACTTGCCTGCCAACGGTTTTGCACTATTCCACTGATCAACAGGTGGAGGTAACACGCCAAAATATGCTGCAATGCACCAATAAAGGCAGGGATAATGAAGACTGCACGTACGCATAGATGTAAACAATGCTGGCTTTAAAAATGGCCTTTTCAAATGTTTTAGGAGGAAGGTAATGCATTCAGCACATTTGTTAGAGCTCAAGGACACACACAACGCTGAATGTAAACATAACGTTAACACAAGAAAATGCCTAAGGGCACATTTAACGGTGGCAGAAAACGCCAAAAATTCCTCAGCAGCTATTGGAGGCAAAAGGGTGAATAAAAATTGGATTGTATTATCGTATATTATTGTATCTGTATTGTATTCAGAGCTGCAGAGTGGTGAGTATCACACATGTAATATTGATGGAATCATTGCTCTGGAGATTATGCTGTCTTTACAATATGAGCCATTCTACAACAGGAAATTGTAAGCTCTCTCACCATCAATGTTTTTTACCCAGTCTTCTTTGCCAGCCCGTCATATGAACCTCAGCCAACATTCCACAAGACACGTTGTCACGGTGGTGAAAGTGGGGTAGTGATAAATGGGATTAAAATTGGTCTTTTGTTTGTGTGCTCTGGTGACTGTGGTCCAAATCTGATGAACTTTGTTTGATGACATCCTCATTGCATAATTATCATTACCCTCTACGTGGATGTCTACAGGAAGCTTTTAGGTTCGGTTTAGGCAAATGAGACACTTCCACACGAGGATGCATGATTATGTGTGATAGTAATCATTGTTTTTATTATTCATGTTTTTTAAATGGGCCCTTCACGGTCCAAGTCTCCATGCGGCTTCGGGACGTTTTTGCCCTGCAAACGAACAAAGTTTTTGGAGATGTTTGATACGTAGCTGGCTTTCAAATACACATATCAGTTGAACCTTAGTTGTCACTCACAGGGGTCACTCTTGTGGTTTACAGCTTTGTTTGATGGAAAAAGCTTCTTCTTCTTTTTTTTCTGCAGTGGAGCCAGTATTGGAGATCATTTGGGCAAGGCCAAGGGAGGTTATTGCTTTTTCAGCCCTCTGATGTTACTTCAGTCCATTGGTGGCATGAAGGGAGGGCAAAGGAGCTATTAGACAGACAGCCCACAGATGTCTGGACTGAGAAGCCACTCAGATGGCTGTCTGAGGCTAAAAGCCCTGCATGTTGATGCACTCCGCTCACAGTTACTCCAATGGGCGGGTCGACACAGTGAGTGAAAGGGGTTGCAGGGGAAGAAGCATCGATCACAGCACGGTAAATCCTAATCTACACCTAAATAAAATGGTGTGTATCTATGGGTCTTTACACCATTTACTGTATGTGTGCTCCTGTAGAGCAATGCTGAAATTTCACTGCTGTGGAACTGTCTACTAGTGTGTGTGTGTGAGTGGGCTTGTATGACCAGTGGGATCTCTTTGTGTTACTACCACCCCTGGCTTAATGAGAACCTAATATGATTTTTTTAACTTGATTTGTACAATGAATTGAATGTTTTAATGACACTGTTCACCAAGGTCGCAGCCCTCCCAAACTGTAAGCGCACACATGCTGCAAAATCCAAAATCCTCTCTTCGGATACACTGATGAGCATGTAATTACACTAACACAAGCGGGGGCTGCAGAGTAAATCAGGGGGGCTGTCAAAGGGAAGGACATTAAGGAAAAAAAACTGGATGACACAGAGGTTGGCCATATAACAGGCAAAAACACTGGAAGTCAGGTAGGTGTTTGTCTAACTGACTGATCAGACAACCAGTGTGCACATATAACTCCAGTCTGCAGCTTTGCACTTAGTTTAAAAAACACCTGCACTCAGTCACATTTAAAAATATTCTGATGTGGATGCCTTGGAAGTCTGACATGAAATGAAATTGTGGGATGTGAAAACATGACACTACATGAGCATTTGATGCTTAAACAGGTGCTGCACACTTAAACATGTGTTTTGATATGGCTGTACTGTGATGAAACACAGCAATGTTGGTGTTAGTATTGACATTTCTTGCCAAATATATAAAATCTGATCATTTCATGGGTTGAAAATGTCTCAACACGAAACCCTGAAACTGCCGTGAAACTGAGAGGCCAATGCTGACATAGCGCCAACCGATTGGGACCTGTCTACGTCATGAAATGTATATAAAAAGGACTAATCAGTGTCAGTTTGTCTCCCCCGTGTCCCCTGACCCACACAAGAAGCCACCAGGCCAGTTGCTGTTCCCTCACTGTTGCATTTTTTAAATTGGCTACGTGTGTGTCGCCAAAACATTAAATAAATATGGCATTGTTCCATTAAGACAGCCTGGCTGAGCCAAGACTGGTGAGAAATACAATCGATAATGACAATGGCATAAAATTACGTACATTTCTCAACTGAAGCAAAATCCACTGTGATAGGCCCATACCCCGTAACCAGAGTTCGAAACAAACATGGCCATGATGCCTTTTGTTATTGTTACTCTGTTTGTTCTTATATGTTTGACACTGGTGTCAATTCACTGACAGGAGATTAATTCCAAAATACTGTAGCTATGAACAGCCACACAAAAAAATAAAGTACAATTTGGAAGGATGCACGAGGGCATGTGGTGCCTCAGTGCAGCCCAACGGTGTGTTCACATCTGTAGTCGGTTTCATTTGGTCCAGACCAAGTTCACACTAACTATTCACACTGGCTTTTTTAAATATGAACCATGAGGAGTGATCATAACATTACACAGACAAGCATTGATTGGACAGTTTTGATAATCAATTTCCAGTGACTAGAAGCTTTAAAATGTGTATATTTATGTTTTCTGGTGTCACAGAGCATTCACAAAGGAATACCTGGTAATAATCACAAGAATTAGACTTCAAAACGACAGGAGGACAAATAGAACTTTATTTAATTTACTGTGGGATCACTATGTCACTTTTTAATAGACTTAATTAAGTGCCAAAGTACATGTAGTAGGACACAAGAAAGCTGACATAACAGCAAAACAGCTTTTGACTGTCTGATTAATCAGGGAAAAAAACTGTGCTCAAACCCACCAATGAATGAAAAAGCTAAGAAGCAAATGCTCCCTGAGAGTCATTTCCTGCATTTCTGAACAAAGAACAATTTTTTTGGGCGTCCTGGACTAGTGGTCTAAGACACATCCTGTGCTGTGGTTCTTTCTCGCTTCCTTTGTTTCCTGCCTGTATCTACACTGTAAACTACACACAAAGGAAAAGGCAAAAATGTCAAACATAATGTGAAAAAAGCCATTTTGTGTATTCATATTCATCAACAACGAACTTACAGCATAGTCCTCAGTATCCGTGTTTGGTTCATGGGTGTGGATTATGCAAGTGTCAAAATGATTTTAGCATTCAAGCTCCACCTTAGCTACCACCAACCATCACAAAATGGAAAATTTTCTCGTAATATTTTAAACATGCAACCTGCACACCCCAGAGACAGAATTCACTGATGGAAAAATAAATGTTGTCTGTCTTCTGCACATGACTGTAGATGACTCTTTATTCTTATTGTCAAGCTATTAATGAGCTAGGCTATGACATGAATGTTCTGCATCTCTTTTCTGCAAGACGGTGTACGACCTCCTTTTGAGTTCACTCCAAATGGTGATGTATCAGCCATAACAAGCCAGGATGTCAATACAAGAAGTTAATAAGAGGTCATGTGAATACATCAGACAGCCATAAGATTTCAATAAACTGTAAGTTAAATCCAAAAGAGTCATTAGAAGGCTAAGGCCGGTCCTACAAACCCATTAGACAAGGTATAAGAAACCATGAGACAGCTGTGTAAAGCCATTAGACAACAATGTGATGCAATGAGACACCATGTGAAAGCCGGAGAAGGACATGCAACAGGTAGAGGGAGCCAGAAAGGAATCCTAATACCTTTGCCATAATGTATTTAAGATCCATCTTGCTCCTGTCAAGTGTGACACAAAGTTTGGAGTATGAAGACATATGGATTGATGAATGTCCTTCCTCTGCCATCAGTAAATGGTATTACACGAGGTAATGGTAGACGGGCTGTTCAATGCCAGCGGCCTGCGTGATGATACCATCAGAGGTGACCGCTCGTCGTGCCTGCAGGGAGAGGCGCGAGAAGCATTCTGGCAAGAACAACCACCTTGTCAAAACGGCGATTCGCTGTCACTCTCTGTACAGACATGAGATTAAGGTTAAGCTGTGCCAAAAACCACTGTCAAAACAGGATCAGTGTGTCTGCGCGCTGCCATATAACAGGGTTATTTCTCTACAGACAGCTCTGGGCAGTGGTGGGACCTATTCCCCCCTGAAGTCGTCTTGTGGAAATCGATTCACCTTTCGCCTCATAAACACACGCATCGTCACATACACAAATGCACAGTAATGCGCGGGTCCTTGCATGCACACACAGGAAAAACCTTACACCTGGTGCCTCTGCGGAGGCACATTTGTGAGAAGTTGGAGTGACATCAATTGCACTCAGATAAAAATGGATTTGGCCCCGGCTCTTGGCTCAGTAATACATTCTGATGCCGTGGCATGGGAAGATTTATCAGGAGTCAAATCAGACGCCTCCCTTTCACACCCAAACACATATCACACACGGGGAGGCAGCAAACGGAACTCATGCATAGAATTACACCATGCTCACTGCCGCATTCGTTTCATTTCGCCCTCTTCAAAGTACCTCATTACTTCTTGAAGATTTGAGGGTATTAAGAAATAAAAGTGAGTTGGTCTTGTCTAGTAGAGTGCATAACATTTGGTAGCATCCTCTTGCTGTTTGCTATACCACTCTTCTAGGTCTCAAGATCTACTTAATTGGAAGCTTTTTGATTTCATTTGAAAAATCACTGAGGTTTCGGCGATTAAAACCTTTAAAAAAGTAATTCACTCCCATAACCTTGTGACGCTTCACTGCTTTTGCTTTCTTACTTCAGAGGACTCACATAAAAACTCAAATAGTCCAACAAACCACTATGGTGGTAGTAGTAGTTTAGTAGTAGTAGTAGTAGGTAACCAACTCTCTTAAAAAAAAAAAACTCTCTCTTTTAAGAGACAGAAACCTCGAGCAGAACCAGAAACAGAACCAGGCTCTGGGTGGGCGGTCATCTGCCTCGACCAGTTGGGTTGAGAGAGAGATAGAAAGAGAGAGGGAGAGGGAAGGGGGTGGAGTGAGAGAGAGTGAGAGCAGGCGGAAAGAGAACACAGAGATGTAAAGCAATAGCAGAAGTAATGGTATTGATGTAAATATCAATAAAAACAATATACTAATACTGCTTGTCTGCCCTGTGATTGACTGGCGACCAGTCCAGGGTGTTCCCCCGCCTCTCGCCCAATGATGTGGGATTGCCTC
>JAVQJF010006022.1:0-30288 GCA_036023855.1 Gadopsis marmoratus
CACACTTACTGCGAACACGGGCGTCGCGATGAACACACTCTCAAAGACTCCAGTGTTTGTGCAATATGTTGACATGCAGCCCCTCCTCAGAGCACCTTGTAGCACACCGTCGATGTGCATGCAGCACAATCACACACACAATCAGAGAGGCTGCATCTCATTGGCTACCTGTTTTCCCCCCTGCTCTCTCTCTCCTCCAGTTTTCCTCCCAGTCTTTTAAAGATCATCATTCAACCATTTCCATCAAACCACCCCCCCACCCCACCACCGCTGCTGCCGCCTCCATCACTGCTCCCTCCTCCGTCACTATCTGCCTCCCTGGGGAGGGAGTTGTGGCGAGGATTGTGCAAATAAATACCCCTCCTCCTTCTTACTCTTAACTCTTTCTGTCTCTTTCCATTTCTTTCTTTCCTTATGCTGTTTATTTTATTTCTTCACCTCCTCGCCTTTAATACTCCAGAATCTCCATCCATCATCTCTCTCTCTCTCTCTCTCTGTTTCTCCTTCTCTCGCTCGCTCTCTGCATGTATATCATTGGTTGAGGGGTGTAGGTGAGATGGGGGGGGGGGGCAGCATTTATCTCCTTGCAGCCGTCAACCTTAAAAGTCGTGTGACAGCAGCTTAACCGAAGGCTACACTTCGTCACGCTCCCACAGCCGCCGATTCCCCCTACAACCCCACCACACACACACACACACACACTCACACACTCACTCCTCACCCCCATAACGCTACACCTTCCTAACGCTACACCCACCCTCCCCATCTCCCTCGCCACCCCTGCAACGCGACTCCTCTCCACTCACTCTGTAGCTTGTGAGACTAAAAGCAGCCTCGGTGTGTGGAGGGAGAGAGACAAAGAGAGAGAGAGAGGAGAGCGAGGCTTTCCCAGAATAGAGAAGCAGGCGGAGGTGAGAGGGATGATGATGGAAGCCAGCTTTGACACTGAGGAGAGTTTTGACGATCCCTCCTGTCTCGCCCCTCAGCCCCCCGGCTCCGTGTCGCCGGCCAAGAGGCAGATCAAGGAGGTCAAGGAGACCAAGATCACTGTGAGTACCCAGGAGCTTCTTCTACTACTTCTTCTTCTTCTTCTTCTTCTCCTGCCATCTCCATCCTCTGAGCGTCTTTGAGGCTCCTCGTGTGGCACAAATAAGTTGTTGTTTTGTTGTTGTTTTTTTGCTACCATCTGTTGACTTCGCCTTCAAGCTCACAGCTAGGAATCATCACGATGCATTATGGGTTCTGGTGGAGTAACATGGGGTTCCCTGCATGTTGGATGTGGATGTCTGCATGAAGAAGCTGTCCTGGAGTCTTGTTTCACTTGTTCTGCCTCGATCCGTAATGTTGATTCTAATGCCTGTTGGCGTTAAATTAAAGCTGGATGACTGACGTGTTATCTGATCCAGTATCCTGCAGACCGCTGCTGGTATTTTTAGATTTGTGCAGTCTTCTGTCTGACAGATGAAGATGCGATCTGAGTGTTTTTGTCACTGAGTTGCTGCTCATTGCGATACTGTATCCTCCCCCCCTTTTTTTTTGTCTGCTTCAAAAAAGGGGGTCCACATCTAATCTGCAGGGTCACACGGTGCTGCTGTTTGTCCTCCAGCAGCAACAGTATGTGAGGAACCCCTCCCCCCTGTTTTTTGCTCGTAGTAGTATTTGGGCTGCAAAGTCCTCAAGTCTGCAATGAGGCTCATTCTGTAAAGTATCTTTTGTTCTTAAGATGCACAGACAGACACTGGGGTTATGTAATCTCTCATAATGATGAGTGTGGGAGGGGCGAGGTGGGTGGGGGTGAGAGGGAAGACAGGCAGCCGAGAGGAGGTTTTGTGGGGCTCCGCTGACCTGCTGCAGCCACGGGAGCCGTCAGTCCGGCTATTGTGGGGGGAAGAGAAAAAACAAGCCCACCAGACCTGCGAGGGTGCAGCAAGTCCAGTTTCCATGGTGACAAAAGGCAATAGCAATGATTAATGGGTGTTGCAATGGGAAACACTGGCATGGAAGAAGGCGGGGAAGCCATTCAGATATTCACTGAAGACGCACTGTTTGTCTTCTCTCTCTCTGCAGGGCCATTTCAAAGGCTTTCAGCGCTCTGTTGTTGACACCGCACTTTGGCTTCACGGGCATCCAGTGAATCCTTATTTTTTATTGGTATTTGATTTGAACCTACACGTATATATCTTAGTTAGTTCCCAAATAAACAGGACTGCAGAGAGGTGCCCCTTTCTAAAGCTACAGCCGCTGGATGGAGAAAAACCCCCCCCCCCACAGGTGATGATTTGAAGCCGTAGCAGCGGCTGGATGACGTCAGCCCACAAAAGGTGTCTTTTTGTTCGCCGCGGTGCACCTCACGTTACACAACCCTGCACAGTTGTCATGGAGACGCACACAGATCCATTGACTGTTGGCAAAATGGACCCTCACAGGACGCATGAGGTGGGAGAAGAGCTGTAACCTTGTTCTCACCTTCAGCGAGAGAGCGTGCGGCCGAATGCATGTTTTTCGGCGTGTTAAACATTCCTCCAAGTGCAGTTCGACATGTTGCTATGCTGCACGTGCTCAGCGTGGGTACTCGTGGTTATCATCGGTCTCGTTAAGAGCGTCACCTGGCCTTGTTGGCGGGACTCAGACGGGGCACTGTGATTAGTTGCTGAAGAAGAGACGGGAGGAATGGAGGGAAAGAAATACAATAGTGGGGATACAGAGGAAGTCTGAGATTGTTTTGCTATGGGAAGGTGTGTGTGTGTGGATGGGGGTGGGTTACAGCGAGATTAATTTGTTGCTTAGCAACAGCAGCAGCACATCCCACACTCTCATTCGCTGAAATGTTCTCAGAAATGGACGTGAGATAGAGGGAGGAAGTGTTTCACTGCCAAACCATTATTGTTAATTTCTCTCGCGGGCCGTTTCTCCTTTGACTGGTGTCGTGACTTTTATTTTTCTCCTTTCTCTGTATTCAGCAAAGCGAAAATAAATGAGTCAAAACATTAAAATGCCGCGTCTGTAGCCTGGATACAAAACACCCCTCGTGAGAGCGTAGCGTTTACGGATGCTGAGCGAGGACAAAATGTCCCGATTCACTCAGCAAATCTGCACCGCTGTGTGTCGCTTGCAGCTTCCTCTGGCTTGGTTTGGTTTGTTGTCGGCTCCAGGGCCCTCAGAAGGATTTATTACGTGCCGTTTCATGAAGGCAATCTGTGTAATTCATCTATATTAATATTTAATTCCCAACACCTCACCTCACTGAGCAGCCATGAAGGAGCCAGACGGCCTTCCTTTAGATAAATGGTCTCATTTTGTGCTGGATGTGAGAGGCAGATAAACAGCCGTGATGGATGTGGAGCTGGTGTAATGGAAATCCTGGTGCCCGTAACAATCAGTGTGATCTCTGGGGCAGAAAATGGAGAAAGTGGCCGGTCAGCACGCAGAGTTCTTTTAGGTCTCAAACTGTTGCGGCGAGTTAATGTTTTTTATGGTAATTATTAATGCAGCTTTAAAGTCTGATGTTGGGTTTGTGCTCACAATTCTGCAGTGAATTCAAAAATCATTAGAGAATCATTTTTATATTTAAGAGGTACTGCACACTTCTCTTCTTAAAACATTCTGTTATTGGAGAGTTGTTCCTGATTTTACACGAGGTTTAAATTTTCTTTGAATTGTCTTTTTTAATTCCGTTTAAAATGTTCTTGATTTTATAATTTTACCGTTTTATGTTGCTGCCTTTGTGAGGGCACTTTGCAACGTGGATTTTGAAAAGTGCTCTATAGATGAAGATTATTATTATTATTATTGGCATTTCATACCAAATGTATAACCCCCCCCCCCAGCATTTTATGAGTTGAGAATGGCTCAACACTCCATCTACTGTTTCAAATCAGCCATGAACCTGCCAGGCCAATGCTGACACAGAGTCAACCGAAAAAGTGCAATGTGAAACGTGTCGCCTGTAGTGACGAACTCGCAAGACCATTATTGCCCAACTCGGTGCCGCTCCCCTCAGTTCTACGGAGCGTTTAGTGTCTTTCAAGCTGTGTTTTTGGTTTTATGTGTCACCGTTCTCACTTCAACGTCTTTCCAGCAGCAGCAGGCAGCTCTAAAAACAGAACTGTCCACCGCCTGCACAGCAGCAAACAGCAGACAGCTAGAGACGAGCTGGTGAACTTAGTGGAGCAGTTAGCAGCTGAAGAGCCAGATGTTCCCCTCAGGAGTTGGCGGAGACCAAAAACAGAGCTAAACACGGCTCCAAATAAAGAGTAATGTTGCTCCATAACCGCTGGGTGTGTAAATAAGCAAGTGTTTGCTAATATATCAACCTAAAAGGAGATGATCGTTTTGATTTGGAAATGTTGATAATACAAGAACTTTGACGTGTTTGTGTCTCTTGACCTGGACCACGACGCCCGTCTCGCCACACTTCCTGCCTCTCTCGCCCTCCAGACTCTTTGCGACCCGAGCTGGTGAGCCGGTGTGCACTTAACCGACGTCCTGTCGGTCAGACGATTCAAACGACTCCCGTCGCACCTCCGAGAGTTAAATGAACGAAGCAGCCGGCTCGTAGAAGCTCTGTGTCTTCCTTCAGCCTGTGTGACGGCGCCACATGAGCTCATGCGGCAAGCACTGTGACTCAGTGTGGGTTTTTAATTTTTTTTTAGTGTGTTTGTGGATGAGGCGTCCTGTCTGGATGCCCGTTCAGTTTGCGGCGGCGGTTGACACGGCACAGAGGGCCTCCTGCAGTGCCAGGAGGGAGGGCTCGCAGATGGTGAACATTACATAATTGCAGCCCCGAGAGTAACTGATGACACCGTGGACCGTGGAGTCTGTATTCAGGCTGGGTGCTGGCTGTGTTTATCTGCAACAGCACGCGTTCTCACATTCCGTTTGTTCAGTTTGAGGGAAACACTGTAGTGCAAATGGGTTCTCTTTGTTTTTGAGCAGGGGTCTCTCTCTCTCTCCCCCCCCCCCCGAAGGCCCAGAGGTCACCTTCTCGATGGTCAACATCGCCACATCCCTGTGTTTACTCATGCCTGACCTGTTTTCCCTTCATCTGCACGATCCAAACGAAACGCAGGCCCCGCTGCCTCGCCGTCTTACAGACGTCATTTCGACACATGCCGTTTGTGGCTCACAGCTGTTTCCTTTGTCACTGTTTGTTTTCACGTCTCAGTGAGGTCATTTCTACAAGTCACACTTACAGTTCCTCTCGTTTTGCTTCAGATCAACTGTGTCACTTTCCCTCTTCCTGGAGAAGGTCCGGAGCAGCAGCTCCTGAAGCCCAATGAATGGAGCTACTGCGATTACTTCTGGGTGAGTTCTGCTGAAACACGGGACCTACGGTGGAACTGTCCTTTGTGATATTTGTGAGTTCCAGCTTCATATAGAGACCTGATAGGCAGAAGAGCAGTACAAAAAGTCTCCCCAGAGGATGAACTGCAATAACTCTGGTGATCCCTTATCATAGTATATGACCACAAACAGACATACAGTAGACCTTAAGCAATAAGTTGGCTGTGTATATTGGCCGATATAGCCGCCTTTATATAGTTTATTGCAAATATGTCTGTATCTGCATAAATGTGTGCCAATAATTAACAAGATCCTACTGTGAAGGAAATACCCAAATACGTTGGAAGTAGTTTAGAAACTATGATGCTACAGAAAGTTTATCAACTGCAAAATTAAAAAGAGACACATTTAAGGGATTCTCATCAAAAGTCTTTGTTAAAAATTTATTATTGGATTTTTTTAACCCTCAAATATTGATATTGCTGTCAGCCTTTAGTTGCTGCACCTTTAACAGTCCTTGAAACTGCTGCATTGAACTCGAGTCACTTTCTAACTCAACCATAAAGTAGCCTTTCTAAATAAGGAGCCAGAGATTTCATTTTACATGTGTTCAGTCACGTGAGTTAAAGCTCCAGAAGCTTCCTGTCAACACTTTTATTTCTTTTATGATGTTTGGAAATCCAGTAAACGTCAAAGTGCAGGAAAAGCTTTAAAAGCTTTAAATACATTAAACGATGAGACTAAAACGTGTCGATATGCTTCCTGATAACAAAACTGGCTTTCATGTTGGAGCAGTTGAATCACAGGTGGAGGGCAGATCGGCCGGCTTCTCTGCAAACGCAATGACCGTCCTGCTTCAAATGTCTCTCTAGTGGCTCCCGTAATTGTCATTTTCCATACATTTCTATCCTAAATTAGATTTGCATCGAAAAACCCTTTGGCCTGCATAAGTGACTGAAACCTGATGCCTGTTCCCTCCCTGTTTATTTCTGATTGGCTCCGTGTTGGCGGCCCGTCGCGGCGTCCTGCTTGGGATGTTCTGTGCGCCCGCTGACCTGCCGCCTCTGTTCCACGAGTCGACGCACATCAGCCCCGTCACAAACGAGACAAAGTGCTGCACACGCCCCCCCAGATCCTGCACAAAGGCACACACATAATGCACGTCCACCCATCAGTGATTGACGCACTCGCACACACCAACGCATGTCCTCCTTGACATGAAATTCTGAGTCACACATTCAGAGCTCATACTCGCAAACCCCTACGCTCTCAAACATAAACAACAAAGAGGTGTCACTGGAGCTGTGGTTGTTCATTGGTCCGCTGCTGCTTTCTGAACGACGCTTGTCTCCTCCTCCTCCTCAGACCGACAAGAAAGACCCCCAGGGGACCACCTCGGTGGCGGGCTTCGAGGTTCTTCTGCAGAAGCAGCTGAAGGGCAAACAGATGCAGAAAGAGATGGCAGAGTTTGTCCATGAGAGGTAACAGTGTCATTTCACACCAGACTGTAACAACAAAACAGAGGCGGCAGTTTGTTGACAGCAGTTTTAATTAATGACACTGAGTTTCTCAGGAGGCAGATATATTCCCACTGGAGGAGCCGGAACTTTGAGGGTCAACAAGCTAATTATTGTGTCAGTGACTTCCTCCCTTACAGCTGTTCCAGCTGCTGAAATCCTGCATTTCTATTATTGTCAACAAATCCCATGAAAACCAACTGCATTGTTGAGCTGTTGTTCCTTCATCACATAAACACACCGTCCCACCGTCCTGCTGCCCCAAATACTCACTACAGTACCAAATGTGGATTCAGCCGCTGCTGAAAATAGTCCCAGACAAATGCACCATTTCCTCCTGTTTGAGTAGCGTTTGATTAAAAACTTCAGCGCGCAGCTGTTTTAGGGATTGAATGGGCCTTTTATTGAAATGAAACCAGAAATGGTCTTTATGGTGACACGAGATCTCTCCAGCGAAAGATCAATTTCTAAAAGGATCTGTTCCAAGCTTTTGTCTCACAACTGAGGGTTTCTATCTGTGCTTTCACCCAGTAACTAAGGGTCTTCTTTAAATCTCAACTGAGGATACAGGAGGTGTGTAGATTCCTTAGCTCTCCTACTGAATCTGAAACAGAACGTCAAAAAGGCCAACATGAATAATTTGGAGTTCAGTTCAAACTTTTACATCCGATCTCACGCCTCCCTCTCTATATAATTAGCTCCACCGAACTCAACAAAGGCTCTTTTCACGTGCCGGTCCGAGTCGTGGGAAGTTAATGAGGATTCTTCTCTGGTTTGATCCAAGAGGCAAATCCTTTAAGGGGATTTCTATTCAGTGCTGACCTTTTCTGTGTTGTTTCGCTGGGTTGCTCGGTGCTGCGAGTATCCGAAACATTAAGTAGAAGAATGGGCCTTGTGACCTTTAGGTGGCAGATTTACTCAGGTGTGGATGGTAAATGTGAGAACGGTGCAGGAAGTGACTGTCACAAAGGGCACAAACATGGCTACTCTGGTTGAATGGCCCTTAGGGAAGATATAAGCATCTCATTTCCATCTCTGAAAATGGAGAAGTGACGCTCTGAAAATATGCTGTTTTGTGTGATACTGCTGGAGAACCGTTCACAAGTACAATGGGATTATTGATCGCGGTGGGCGCCATTTGTGGGTTTCAGCATTTAGTAGCCGAAGTTTCTGTCATTCTGCTGCAGTTTGCCCCTGAAATAATCTGTGTAAAAGCATTTTTTCCTCACTTCACTGAAGCAGTTTCTGTCCTCCCTTGAGCCAGGCAGCTCAGGGGTTTCTCATCGTGGTTTTTTTTTTTTTTGTTCTTTTTCAGGATAAAGATTGAAGAAGAATATGCCAAGAACCTCTCCAAGCTGTCTCTGAGCACGCTGGCAGCACAGGAGGAAGGGTGAGAGCTGTGAACAGCAGCTGCAAGACGAAACCGTGTGCGCAGCTCGGAAAAGCTCCCTCTGCAGAACAGCACATGTGTTCACTAATCAAAGGGCCGTGTCTAGAAACAGGAGCTTTTACAATAGGCGTATTCCCACAATTTGCTTTGCGCTTGATGCGCCTATCAAACACTGTGATTTTCACGTTTGTCTGTCAGCAAAGTAGCGCAGAAATCTTTGAGCAAATCTGACAAGTAGCAGCCAGATACGATACGATAAGCTTGGCTCAAGACACGGATGATTGTGTTCGCTACCTTCCAGCTGTGGACAGTCCGCGATTACAGAGCACAATGAAACTAATGGAGTCCAGATATCAAGGAACCAAGACATTCACTTAAAATGTACCTTAAAGGAAAACTTTGATTTGTTACTACTTTGATTTTGTGGCTTCGGCCGTTATTTTTATCACTTGTGAAGACATTCAACTCAAAGTCGTTCTTGTCAGATCTCGTATCCTAAAAAATAGGTGCAGCTGGGCGACAAGCACGTGCGGTCAGATTATCGGAAAAGGTTGTAAACGAGCCGACAGGTTAATCACATTTATTAAGGCAGAGAAAATGAAGGCGGATGGTGAATTACATCCGGAAGTGTCCAGATATCATCCGTCACGATTAGCGGCGCTAATCTGATTGTCTGACCGCTCGTGTTTGTTTGAGAACTCGGCAGCTAGTTCGATGAGTACGACGGCATTATAACCAGTGGTGGAAGTATTGAGGCCTACGTTCAAAAGTATTGGCAGAAAAATGTACTTTAAATTATTGAAAAGTAAAAGTTCTCAATTTACAAAATGTCTCCACTTTTTGTACAATTTTTAATCCTGTCATGGTGTTTATACGTTGCTGGATGGTCAATTATGTAATGACGCATCTAACTCCATAAATCATTTACTTAAACTGAAAAGTAACTGTCCGATGAATGTAGTATAAAGGATCATCAAATGGAAATACTCAAGCAGAGAACCTAAGATTGTTCTTAAGTGCACTTCTAAAATATGCTTAACGTAAATGGCTGTTTAACGTAAAATATAACGATGGCTGGAGTTGTGTGTAATAAACCGTACTTTTTGTTCACGCGAGCTGCAATCGTTAGCTACAGTAGCCTCCAAGGCCAAAGTTAGCACATCGGAAGGTAAAGTCAGTTCTTTATGGTGTTACATGACTTCATTTCCCCACTTTTGTAGTTAAAGTTGAAATGATGGCACGGTGGGTGTCTTTGGGTGTAATAGTGTTCGGTGTTTATGCTCTCTGGTCCCATAACAAAGGCAGTTACGGGTTCAATTTATTTGACATCAGTCTTTTCTCAGGACTCTCGGAGAAGCCTGGACGCAGCTGAAGAAGAGTCTCCATGACGAGGCTGAGGTTCATCTGAAGTTCTCCAACAAGGTAAACTCTGTGATACATCGTGCAGCCTCACCCGGGGAACGTTAATCCATGGCTTTGTTTATTTGCAGGAATATTAGTCTGCATCTATTTTGATAATCGATTAATGATTTCGGCCCAAATGCTCTCTGATTTTAGCTGCCCGCATTTCTGCTTTTCTGTCATGTCTGATAGTGAACTTAACGCGATTGATTGGTCAGCAAAAGCAAGAAATAAGAACAATCCACCTTCGGCTCTGGATAATTATAATTGTACTTTTCCACGATTTTTCTTTTTTACATTTCTAGACGAAGCGATCAGTCGATTTGTCTGCATTTTTTTCTGAATCGCACACGTTTCAGGTTCTACTTTAATCCTCTGTGTGGATGGATGCCTTTTGGTTTGCAGTTTTCTGCAACGTCAAGTGTTTTATGTTTTAAACCAACTGAAGTCTTGATCTGACCACATCCTGAGGTGACGGGACCTGTTTACGGCGACCTTGTCCGGGTGTTGACCAAAGGAAGGCACACACTGGCCTTAGATGCAGCCTTAAATCACTCAGAGGCAGCCTCGGAGCTTCTCATAGCCCTCTGTTGTCTAATTAATTAGTTACGTGTTGTGACGAGCCCCCACCCGGGGCCATGCAGGCTCTCCCCAGCCCCACCAGCGCTCTCACACTCCGTGCTTCATTATGAGACGGGTGAGGAGGAGGTAATGCGTGGTCAGGCGGGGAATGAGAAGTCTTATCAAGCCTGCAGACGCTGCGGCTCATTTCTGTTCTCTGAGGTTCTAATAAGCTACATTTCATTTGTATCTTCTGACTTTGACATTTGCACCAGATTAGCATTCTGTGCGGAGAGCACAAACACTGCTGACGGCGCTCTCTGTGTAGTTTACTGAAGTGTCATAAATATATTATTGGACAAGTGTTTGGCGAGAGGATTAGAAACGGAGACTAAAAGTGTAATTGTCTCCCTTTGTGGTGATAGATGTGTGACTTTGTAGAACAGGACTTTATTAAGCAATAAGCCCCGAGAAGATGGACTGTACCAGGGTTTTAATAAACCGCCAATTAAAATGCACTGCGTCAAGGGATGTATTGATTTTAGAGAACGGCATTGGCACACAACGTCCCTTAACACAACGAGAACTGTTTTCACAGCTCCACACTGAGGTCGAAAAACCCTTGCTGACGTTCAGGGGCGACAACTTCAAGAAGGACCTGAAAAAGTTCGACCATCACATCGCCGACCTCCGGAAACAGCTGGCAAGTCGCTACGCAGGTGTGGAGAAGGTACTGAGTCTGACATCCCAGTGGATTATCAACCTGTTTCCTCTTACTCCCTACGGTTTCTGTCCAAATAGTGCGCACATTTCCAAAATGTGAATCTCCAAAGAGTTGGCACAAGAAATCACAGTGAATCAGTGTTTGTCTACGCGCCAGAAATGTTACATAATAAAAAGAGCTTCAGTAACTCCCACACATGGAACATCTCGCTACTGCTTCCCACCTGCATTTCATGAATGAATTAGTTTCCTCCCTATACGTCACACACACACACACACACACACTTCATTTTTGTTTTTTATTTTGGCCATTTTCTGGTGGAAGAAATGTTGCAGCATTATCAGGATGATGTGTCTGAACTACCAGGAAATAAACATGTATAAACTGAATGTGGTTGCACATTTGAGGCCTCCATAAATTACCGTCTGAAATGTTTAACCTGGTTTGTTGTGGGTTTTTATAGCATCTGCAACCTGCAATTTTTATTATCTTCAAATGCAACCGACATTTTTCGTTCAGTGTTTACGGTTTTATCGCTTTTTATTAGTAAAATTATTTAATTTTATTTAAATTATCCCAGGTATGTAAATGATTTTAATAATAATAACTTTATTTATACAGCACCTTTTAAAACAGGTCCACTACATTAAGCGACCTCATCAGTGGGTTTCGGATGACCCCATCCCACATGTTTTCCTGTTGTTGTTGTCCTTGAAACGTTGACTTTCTTCCGTATAGGCATCGCCGTTACTGCACAGTATGTTTACCTTTCAAACACTGTTACACCGCGACCTTACAGAGGTGCCTCGGTACAACAGGACAGACTCAGTAATATGGATTAAGAAAAGATTAAAGGATGAGACCAGGATTGTAGCGCAGATGTCAGCAGCCAACATGTGAAGGCCGTAATGACTCCTGTAGTAGATGTAGGTACAGTAAATCTGAGGATTACGCTGAATGACTCGTTGTTTCTGTGTGTTTGCGACGCAGGCCCGTAAAGCTCTGGCAGACCGGCAGAAGGACCTGGAGGTGAAGACCCAGCAGCTGGAGATCAAACTCAGCAACAAGACGGAGGAGGACATAAAGAAGGCCCGGCGGAAATCCACACAAGCAGGTCAGCGTGCGAATGAGCAGCCATGTTTGGAGCAGCTGATTTTAGCTGTGCACTTCAAAGTGCAGCTGTTGGGATGCCACCAAATAACCGCAAAAGGTGGGAGGGAGAGCCTGCAGTAATCTGAGTCGACTGTTGAAACAAAACACACACACGAGGGAACAGATAGCAGCATCTGTTAGCAGCGTTGTCATGGTGCAGCTGAATCACAGCAACAAGAATATGTCTGGTTTGTTTAGCCTGTTTTCAATTTGGTTCGTCATCATTTTGCAAGGGATAGTTTGGCATTTTGGGAAATACGCTTACTCGCTTTCTTGCTGAGAGTTCGATTAGAAGATTAATACCACCCTCGTGTCCGTACGGTGAATATGTAGCCACAGCGAGCAGCCCGTCGGCTCAGCTTAGTATAAAACGGTAGGTAGTCCGTCGGCCCGCCACTTTGATCCGTGCTGAAATATCTCAACAAATACTGGACGTATTTCCATGAACCTTTGTACAGACATTCGTGGTCCCCAGAGGATGGATCCTAATGACTTTACTGGTTCCCCGACTTTTCCTCTAGCTGTGGTGCAGAAACTAGAATGACAAGCCCTGCCTGAGAACCACTGCTCGGCATTTTAAGAAGAAGGAAGATGAGTTCATGTTGCGACTGTTCTCTGCTACAGTTCTGCTCTGCACAGGCTTCAGTAGAGGCAAAGCACTGCACCCTGTCTCTCCTCCACACAGTAGATTAGTCACAGTCCACAGCACCAATCAATAGCACCTCATCTAAATGATGCCAGCCTCGTGTCGACGATCAACTCTGCCACGTCGAGGTTGGGCCAAATATCATCACGGCTCACTGCACTCGCTGCCGAAGACGGGGATGTGTTTTTAACTCCGTTTTAATGAGCTTCACGGATGTTTCCGTACTGCTTTGTGGTTTAGGATAAAGACAGCTGAAATGTTCTGCAGTGTTTGACCAATAGTCAGAAATCGAAAGAGGAACTTGGGTCCAGCGGTGGAGGACGTACTCAAATCTTTTTACTTAAGTAAAAGTAGCAGTACCACAGTGTAAAAATACTCTGTTACAAGTAAAAGTCCTGCATTCAAAATCCTACTTAAGTAAAAGTATCATCATCAAAATATCCTTAAAGTAGCTAAAGTAAAAGTACACATTATGCAGAATGGCTCATTTCAGAATCATATTTAATATTATTGGATTCTAATTATTGATGTGTTAACGTGTTCCTCACCGGTAACGGTGGGGCTAATTTGAATTATTTTATATACTGCTGGGTAGCTTAATCTTTAATAATATATCATATTTATTAGTTTATATTTTGTATTATTAATCTAAATTTGATGTCAGATGTCGGTGTAAACGAGCAGAAGTTAAAAGTTGCGTAAAATTTAAATACTGTGCCTCGACTTTGTGCTCCACCACTGAAATAGAACAATCTTTATAGCTTAATTTATACTGTATAAAAAGTTGGATAGTCTGCACACAACGCAAACAAAATTTGAAATAATATATTCAATTTCATTATTTTCTGACTTTCTAAATAAAGTCATAACCGGTTTGTGTCCACATTAAACTCTGATTCATCTTTGAATCATTGAGGAGTGATTTCTGAGCGCCCTCTGCTGGTCGATTAGGGGTTTTTGCTCCACGTGCGCCACAGAACTACCAATAACCGACATGTTTCTGTGTGTTCTCTCCAGGAGACGACCTGATGCGCTGCGTGGACCTGTACAACCAAACCCAGTGCAAGTGGTTTGAAGAAATGGTCACCACCAGCATGGTAAAAGCAGATTAACCCTAATGTTCCGTTTGGGGTCAAAACACACATTGTTTTTCCAGCTTTATACTTAATAACTTTTAATCATTTTATGAAAATCGCTTCAATAAATGATTCTGAAATCACAACATGTTTCACAACATGTTTCAGACGTCCGCTACTTCAAAGGAAACGTTACTTAATACCTGGTTAGTTAAAGTGGATTTTCATTTGCTCTGACTTTTTAAGCAGCACGACCCTCCCAAATCCCAAATAAGTGTTTTTGTATTCCTGTTACTGGAGTTTTAAATCGGAGAGCTAACAGAAAATGAATCCCCAAATATCGTTACTATAGTGTAGGTTAAGGTACAGTACATTTCTTTGTCTGTAAATGAAAAATGTACATGAATACGTAAAGAAATATATATTTGTTTATGAACATCCCATATAACATTAAACATGTTAAAGAAAATATATAAAAAATATACTGTATATTAACAAATATATAGGCTGTTTGTTCATGAATATCCCATATTACTTAAAACATATATAATAACTTCCTTATTTTTCAAATAAGGAAATATATCATATTTACTTATGTATCAACTATTTCCTCATTTAGCAACAACTTCATTATAATGTCTGTATTGTATCACCTTCATCAAATGGAGGTTTAACAAGGTGATATGAAGAGAAATTATTTTACAAAGGGTTAACAGTATTTTTCTGTGTTTCTGACTGTGAACGTTTGCCTTCCTTCTCCTTTAGGAGCTGGAGAAGCTGGAGGTTGAGCGGATCGAGTGGATTCAGCAGCATCTACGGCAGTACACGACTCTGCGCCACGAGACGGACATGTTCAATCAGAGCGTGAGTTCGTGCTCCCGTCTCCTGCGTCGGAACTGGAGATAGGGGCTCTAATATTCCTCACTGTGCTTTTATGTTTTTGAAAATGAGATTTTTAACCGGCAACAAGACTAGAAGTTGATTTTAATCAAAACCAGAGATGCGGTGGCGGGTAAACCCAGTGTTTCACCCAGAATTCTGCTCTCATCAGGTTGGAGTATGACTTAATCTCAGATTAATCCCAGACCAATAAAGTCATTACAGGCTGCAAGTGATCTTACACACTGGTTTATCCCTTTGGTAGGGGGATTCATAGCTTTAAAATTACAAGAGCCCATCTAAAGTTATGCTAACAGACAACGGCTCTTTAATCTTAATAATGAATGTAAAAATCTTTATTTACTTTACGTTGTTGTGTGTGTAGATGGTGGAGCCAGTCGACCAGCTGCTGCAGAACGTGGATCCCGGCAGAGACAGAGAGCTGTGGGTGAAGGAGAATAAAACCGGCGATGTTCGGCCTGTGGATATGGACTTATAGACCATCCTAGAGCCATTCTGTCTTCAGTATTATAACACATCCACAGAGTCACAGAACACTTCTGATACCACTGATTCAGGGACAGTGCATGTTCAGACGGCTGAGGTCTGCTCATCCTCTCTCTGACTGGAATAACAGGAAGAAAGGTTCATACCTAACGTTGTCCAGCAAACGGTAACGGATCAAAGTACCAGCATGTTCCTTCCAAGATTTTAACCCTATCATAATCAACGTTAGCTTATTGAATGCCATTTAACATATTCTGCTGTTTACCTGTTGTAAAGTTGACACTATTACAAAAATGATACCGTCTGTATTTTGAATCATTTAGTTTAGCTTCAATCTACACTTTCAGTTTGAGAAAACCAAACAGCAACAAAAAAAAAAGTGAATACTGATATTATACCTTTATTTTAGATACGGATTTTGAAGCATCTCGAGATCTTAGAATGAATATGATATATTTTCATATATTGCTGGTTCAAATTTGGTGGAAATGCATGTTTTGAATATCTTGCTTTTGCTGTGTAAGGAGAGCTGCACGGCTTGTGGAACCCTGGTGGTTGTGTTGGTGTAGTTCATTGGATTTACACAAGTCGTCCTGCATCTTGCCAGCGACAGAGTCGATTTAGGAGCCTTCTCACAAACAAAATGAGAATTTACGTGTGCAGCGTTAATATCCAGTTACCTCAATTGCTCAAAAAGAAGAAAAAACAACAACAACACACACACACATATACAGTGTTTTGGAATGTGAATTTGATTTTGCTCGCCACACGTCTCAACACGTGGTCGTGGATTTAGGCCGGGGTCTATTTCTGGATCAGTCCGGAGGAAAAAGGTGGTCCAAGTTACACTGAAACACCTTTTAGTGCCTAACGCTTATATACCTGGAATGTCCTTGACATGTTCTACTCTGCATCAGTGGACACTTGTACATACAGGTTAGATGTATTTTGCTGTCAGATGTTTAACAGGCCTCAGATCTTTGGGCCGATGAGGTGTTTGTACTGTACCATGTTGTTTGTTTTATTTTTGGTAAATGTACAGAGAATATCTTTACGCCGGCGGCTGGAAAAAGGGGTCATCGTGCAGCAGGAAGCATATTGCACAAGCGAAGATAAGGTAGTGAATTTGTGCAAATGAAACACATTTTATCACAGACTGCATGTACAGTATGTGTCCGTGTTTACATGTATGTGTGTGTGTGTCTGTCTTTGTCCTTACATTTTGTTGTGGTCCGTCTGTTCTGGATTTATTTGGATTATTACCTTTCAGTCCACTTTCTTAAAAGCACGAAGCCAATCAAATAACTATTCAAGTCGTAATCCTAATCCATCTGCCAGGCACCACAAAACAATTGCTATGAAAAAAAAGAGAGAAATAAACGCTTACCTGCCTTCGATCACCAACGTCGATAACGCGTAACGTGCATTACATTATATTTGTGTTAAAACAATCTGTGTCGTCTTTATTTGATTTGTGAATGGATTCAGCACATTCAGACTTTGCTTTGACCCCAAAAGACTCGACGCGCAGGATTAAATAGCATATCTGTTGTAGAGGTTTTATCAGTGTGTGTCAATGTTGTGCACTAAATGTTGCTAAAAGTTATTATGTTCCAACTATATGTTCTTTAAACGGTTGAGTTTACTGCCCCATCTGTGATTAACATTTTCATACCGTGCATTAAATCCGATGTTCCCCGATGTTTGATCATAGGTAACCTCTGTCCAGATGGTGTACTGTGGAATGCAGTGTCCAAAATAAATCTCCTCTTGGAAAATTGAATATTGGCGCTGTGTTATTATGCAACTGCATCGTGCGGGAGGTTAGGATTTCAGAATTGGGACGTAATGTTTTCATGGTTTTTAACAACTGTGTTGAGCACAGGAACATACAGGACCCGACCCTCGGTTTAATCAGCTGGAATGTTTGACCTTTAGGTCAGTTTACAGGCTCCCCAAACGCCACCGGCTGCAGTCCAGGACAGACAGAAGGGGAAAGGAAGACAGAAGCTGTGGTTATTCTGGACGAGGTATTAACCAAAGAAGCTTGACTGTATGGGCTCAGAGAGTATTATACGTATTGTATAATTTCATTTCAAAAACAAAACAAACGAAAAAAAGAAGATTTGTCCAGCAATCTGCAGAAATATACTTACTAATTTGATGTAGATGACGTTCAAAGTATTTGCTTTGCAGCGTGTTTCCCTTCGCATGTGTGACATCAAAAGGATGCAAAAAAAATAATAATACAATGTCACGTGTTTATTGCAAGTCAAAGATCAACTTGAATGAATAGGTATACTTGAGATCAGACACGAAAGCAAAGAGAAAACAACGCAGTGCAGAATCGAGTAAAATGCAGACCTCACCGTTATGGGGTGCTCTATTGTGGTTTGGAATCTTACCTTCTATTTTCTTACGGTTTATTTAAGTAGAGCTGAAATTACAATCAGCTCAGACTAAAATTAAAGGTAGGAAATTAACGTCTACACTGAGTCAAATTTAGAGAGTGGAGTTTTTTTTACAGAAGAGCAATAAGTTTAATCTTTTCCAAGCAATCCTCATAAACATTACAAAACAATGGCAAACAAAAATATCGCAAAGTAACATTTTTAGCGTAAGAAAAATCTATTAAAACATGCTTTAAGGTACCCGGTACCACTAGCGGCGCTATGGAGCAACGTTTTGGTGTGCGAGCCACTGATTTGTATCTCATGCACAGGCAACAGGCGTGTGCACAAGTGATGCAATACTTTTTCTTGCCACCATTTTCAGGCTATTCTACTGACTGACACTTGGTGGCAGTAACGCACCATGAAATGTAGCAACATGCCAACAAAAGGCAGGGAAGGCGAAGGCTAGCTAGCAGAAATGAATGTAAACAATGCAGGTTTTAAAAATGATTTAGGGACTGTAGGAAAGTTATCAGGCTGGTGAACCTTTTGTTTTATAAACGTTATGTAAAAAAGCAGGTTGAAAGTTTATTATTTATATAACCATTGAACTGCAAAGTAAGGCTGAAATCTAAAGTTTGGACAAAAAAAACAAGACAAATTGGTAAACAGCTGGTGGTGCTAATTTTCAAGTCGCGTGACCAGACGACATCGTTAAATGAGCGCCAGTCAAACCTCAAACGCCGACATCGTGGAAACACAGCGTCTACGTGTGTTTCATGTATTAATATGGGGTGATGTTTCACGTACGTCATGATTTCAACTGCACTTTGTACTTCGCATTTTGCTTTTGTCGATAAACCGACTTTTCCAGCTCAGCCGAGTGTAAAAACGTTGCTGTATTTTGAGATTTATTTCAAATTTGTGGCATTGTGGAAATATATTTCCTGTTTCTGCATTTACTGCTCTCTGGGTTTGTAAAGCAGTATCGGCCTCTGTATCCTGACGTGACCCCTCTGTCCCTGCTGCCCTTCCCTGGCAGCGTACCAGCATGTTTTTTCACACCTTCATTAGGTTGATAGCAAGAAAGTCGGGACGCGAGCTCCTTATGAATTAGGAATTAGGCTCAGGTTAACAATCTGCCTGTATCAGCCAATCCTATTAGGAGCTGAAGGTCAGTAGAGACAAACAACCTCCTTACTCGAGTGTCTTAGGGTAATATGGGCTTGGCACAGTGACAAATATTAACTCAAATTTCAAATCCAGCCTAATTTTCTTTAATAATAAAAACTCTTTCTCAAGATTATGTTCAAATTTGCACAAAATTTGGATGGAAACCTGGCTGGCAAAGTGAAAAAGAAAGAAAGAAAAAAGGGTTTGAAGTTTGAAGGCTGTCAGCCAAACTGTAGGTCCACTTTTATTAACAGATAAATATATTGTTAAAACTTAATTACTTAAGAAGGCAGTTACTGCTACTCTGCTAGCTAGGCTAGTTAGCTTCTAGCAGGACTAGTTTGTGCGGTGCTTTTTCTCTCCATTATAATTCAAGATTTAGCTGTTGTCTAATTTATGTGGTATAACAAACTCCATTATTCAAATGTTAAGACTTTTTTTTTATCACAGGAGTAAGTATGTAAATTAGCTTTGGCTCTTACTAGCTAGGCCTTAACTAGCTGGAGGGCAGTAGCTTCAGTTTGGTTTTTACCTCTGTTTTCTAGTTCTTATGAATGTTTCATGCTGTTTTCCCAAAATGTGTACACACAGGGTGTGGTATTGAAATTTATATAGTAAGGTAAGATGTCAGAAAGTTGCATCCTGGTCAATTTTTAACAAATATACTGTGTGTTGGCTTTGTAGGGCAGTAAAATGATGTTTACTTCATACAGATCCACAGTGTAACTGCACAAAGTTTCAAACTCGGGAATTAAGTCACCATTTCGAGAGCTCCTCAGCTTCTGTTTTCTTTTATCAAATGCAGCTGGCTAAATGTTTTCTGGGAACAAAGACAAAAATGCAAAAAAATTGTCCATAAATTAATTTAAAAAAAATAAAAAACAGTGAGAAACGTGGGAAGCAGACAAGCAGCCAGATCATGTTAGAATGTAAACAGAAAATATCAAGTCTTAAACAACATGAAAGGGGCTTTTCTGCCCATTCTTATACTATTGCCTCTTCTCTTTCAGCTTGTCTTTAATTTTCTGAGGCTCATCATATTGTATCAACCGCAGGATGTCCTTGTTGTCCATCACACCCTGAATGAATTCTCCCTCTGAGATTTTATCTGGGGAAGGACGAAAAACAGCATCAACACATGTGGGGGCTTGTGAAGGTGCAGAAAAGCAGCTGTTAATGAGAGTTAATGAGTTGCGAGATACCGTTTTCCTTCTTCCCGAAGAATTCCCAGATTTTATCAGCCCTCTTCTCCGGCGTGTTTTCATCCTCGGGGAGGTTCCTCTGGTCATCAGCAGGAATCATGTTGAATATTGACTGCAGGCATAAAGGACATTTCTGTCAAATGTATAATCTATCAAATACTAATAACTGTGAGTAGCAACTATATAGTGTGTTTTGCACCATCGTGAAGAAAGAAGAAGGAATAAGTACCCTAACAATCTCTAGGATTTCATTATTGCTGATGGTTCCATTGCCGTCCACGTCGTACAGGGCAAAGGCCCACTCCAACTTCTGCAGAGTCTTTCCCCCGGACGTGAGGTGCAGAGCGACTATGTACTCCTTAAAGTCCAGAGTGCCATCTGCATTGGTGTCGAAGCTCCTGAATACGTGCCGTGCGTACTCTGTGGGGTCTGCGTTTGGGAAGAAGCTGGCGTAGATGCCTTCGAACTGCTCCTTGCTGATCTTCCCGCTGGGACACTCCTTCAGGAAGGACTGGTACCAGGTGCAGAGCTCGGCCTCGGAGTACTTCGTGTTGGATTTCAGATCTTCCAGGAGCTCCTTTGACAAAGCGCTGCTCTTAGTATTCCCCATCCTGCAAACTGTCTTTCACCGAGGTGAAACTTTCCCGTCCCCTTGCTGTCCTGTGTTTTGGGATCGAAACCTCTGCAGCGAGCGACTCTGCCTCGACTTCTCCCCCTCAAGGTGCCAAACGGGATTATGGTCATCACTACCTAAATCCAGACAGCTGTCTTGAGGATTAAGAGGATAACCACGTCACATCACTATGACACCTTTTCTGAAGACACAGTTAAATGCTGGAGGGTATAAGCAGGGGATTAAACACAACAGGTGGCTAACGCTGTAACGGTCAACATCTGGGAGACCTTTTATGCCCCTTTTTATGCAGCATTGTTGCTCAAACTGCAATCCCATCTGCCACCCTGGGATTAATATCTGACTGTGATTTCAAACTACACGTATAACATGATTGCGCATAAAAGTAGCATGCTAGCAAGCAATGCATAGATTTGCCTTCAATTTTGTCACTATGAGCTTACATCTCTAGTCTTTTTTCACTTTTAGATAGCATGTTTAATTCTGTTTTTCTTTTTGCTTGTTTGTTTAAATGCAGTCCATTGTCTTACATTATGTTGTGTAAAGATACTTAGTTTTGTACCCAGGTCTATGTTGCGAATAAAATATAACAAAAATATTTTAACTTATCTAAGAGCTAATATTAAAAAAAAAATAACGTGTGTAATGGCGACAGTAGCATCTTACGTATTAATTGTAGCTAATAATGTGGATATTGATTCACATTACACAAAGACGTAGTAACAAGCTCTCCCAACAATAATGTCATTTATGACAAATAATGTCCCAACATGTAAGGTCACGTCAATTCCCAGATGTTCAGTTATTACCTTTTCCTGTGATTCATACTTCATAAGTATTAGTAACCTATTTCTGATGATAACCTATGAAGAATATGTTGAAATCACTGATAATATTTGAGCTGTTTTGGCCTTGAAATGTAAGACGACTACATTACATTGTAACAAAACATCCCACAGCGTCGTGAATCAAAAAGGAAAGGATCAACACACTTTAACTTCGAGTATCCAGGTGTTAACACGCTGAATAATGTTACTCGCCTTTTAAGGGTACATCTTTTGTACGAGGCCGGACGGAGGGATGCTGGGGGGTTATTGCGAAGCCCTGCGTGGTTTTGGGCTGCTCCTCCACAATGGAATGAGATTATCCGTGTCTCCAGCGCAATAGTCTCAGGCCAGATTACAAGACCGTCTGCTGCAGTGGTGCCAAAACCACAGCGAGTGAAGGCAATTAAAGAACTGGACGAGTGTATGTGTCGTGTAAAGGAAGTTGTGCATGTAAGCCATTATTACTGCTGACGACAGAGGTGTTGCATGTATCCTAAGAAAGTCTGATTCATGTGTATTGTGTTGAGGTAAAATGAGACCTAATTTATCTTCATTTGCGCGGCGCGTCCCACGTCAACGGGCCATCAGACATGAGGAGGGTTTCCCTGCACGCACACACACATTACAGATGGATTTCCATGTGAGACTGTACACACTAGGCCACAGGGTCAGCGATGGTGAAACAGGAACTTGATCTCACGCCCGCGGCTGCAATTACTTTGAGATACACTTTGACATGAAACGCAGACGAATCAGGGAAACCTGTCCTGGATTATAATCCAACATCGTACTTATCTTTTTTGTATTTTTTATTAATATGCTCAAAGGAAGTCTGGCATGTAATTTGCCATTTGTAAGGATAATATTGCGGGCAAAGATTTGTCTAAGGGGAGGAGCGATGGGGCTGGACGAGCGGCAGGGAGTGAAGAGCCAAAGAGCTCGAATGAAGCAGAGAAAAGCAAAGAGCCGTTGGACTGCCAAGGGTTTCTGTCGTTTCTGTGGACGTGGAGAGAATGAAGCCTTTAATCAAGGTGGTAGCGCATCATTAGAGCCGAAGGAGGGATGTACAGCAGTCTCACCCACGGAGCCCCAAACGCAACAAGATTATGAAGATTTGATGTATCTGCCGTGAACACGGTGGCGACATATCGAAAGCCAGGATTAGTTTCCTTTTCATTTCATCTCCTCTGGCCTGGCCTCGACCATGAGGCTAGAGCGCGGGCGGCGGGCTTCTCTGGCACTCACCCTCAATTTTGTGGCGTTTGCTTTTGCCTTGTCAGCGGTGACCACGAGCTACTGGTGCGAGGGGACCAGGAAGGTGGCCAAGCCCTTCTGCACGGGGCCGCCGATGAAGGCGAAGCAGTGGTTCTGCATCCGCTTCAACAGCTCCAACATCAACGACAGCCGGCTGGTCCAGTACATCTTTGAGACCGGAGAGGAGAAGTTCCTGATGAGGAAGTTCCACACGGGCATATTCTTCTCCTGTGAGCAGACCGTCGACATGAACGGTAAGCCTGGCGAGGTGTTCAGAAACAGGAAGTGATGCAACTCTTTTGTCAACCTACAGGTTATTCGTTGCATCATTGTGCACGTCTATTGTAGCATAACTTTATTTATAGATCATGCAGAGACAAGGGGAGAAACCCCAGCTGAGAGTCCTGATTAGGGGCCTGCAGACCAAAAAAACCTCTGTTGACAGAGTTAAAAAATTGTGAATTATTCATATTTTCAGTGATTTAAAGGCATAAATCGACTTTAATGAAACAAGCACAAAAATTTGTTTAAATAAATAAAATCACCTGCCGTATAAATACACTGTATTATAGTTTTACTTTGTGAACGCTCTGCTGTACTTGTATGTATAAATAGTGAAACTATAGTTTCTCTGTCATTCTTCGTGTATTTTGACTTTCTGGCAGCTTTGTTAAATTTACACAATGAAAAGTGAGACTTATTGTTGAGTTTTGGGCTGAAAAAAAGGATTATGCACATTATGCAGAATGGCCGATTTCAGAATAATTTAATATGTAACATTATTGGAGATTATAGTTTGTGATACATTAATGTCGTCATCACTTTGATCACAGCTGGTAACGGTTGAGCTAATTGTAACTGCTGCTGAGGAGCTTAATCTATAAGAGCACATCATAATATAGTTTTAAATTGTTATATTTTGCATTAATAATCCGCACAGCTATCTAATACAAAATACAATATTCCTCTCTGAGATGTAGTGGAGTAGAAGTATAAAGTAACATAAAATGGAAATACTCAAGTAAATTACCTCAAGACTGCCCTTAAGTACAGTACAGCAGATGTACACTGTCACTGTGCTCCCTGCTGCAATGTTACACACTCCATACAACTAGAAAGCAGAATATTAACCGCCACTGTCAGTTTCATGACCTTCATTTCATAAATGTACAGTATATATAGTTGCTGTTAGCCTGAAGGAGAGTCCTTCCTGTGATTAGGACGTCGCCTTTTCACCAGGACAAACTGTCGAGCATTTCGTAAAGCATATTGTAAGTTTGCCTTGATAAATTCATGACCACGTAACAATATAAGTTTAGACAAATACATTGTGTGGGTTGACTTGACCAAATTTGATTGACAGATTACGAACTGACCAAAGTCCTGACTGCTTCACGCGAGAAGAGCCCTAAAACGCCGATTGGGAAAATATGTTTTCACAGCCTTTAAGTTTCCCCCGAGCTTCTGATTTCACTTAAACTTGCTAAAAAAAAAAAACCTCCAGAAAGTCTCTGTAATGTTGGACAACATGCAGACGAACGTGTGCACAGTATGTCTGTGTGTCTCTCAGGAAGCGTAACCACCGTTAGTCATACTCGGCACACTGTGTATTTGTAGGATTTTGTTTTTAACAGAATCAGAAGCGGATTAAAACCAATTCTCCCGACGTTGCACGCAAGCCAATTGGTTTTATAAGCTCTGGCAATAAACTAAAATAAAACATCGATACAATAACTTCATTTGACTGTATTTTTTCCTTCTAATCACAGGGTTCGACTGCCGGGACTTCTCTGAGATTGCTCCAGAACATGAAAGAGGTCTGTAAATTGAATTAAGCTGAGTGTTTCTTGTTTGAAGCCGTTGAAGGGAGAGAAACCTGAAGGAGGACGTGTTACAGCACTGACACATTTCAACATTTACCTCGACTGCAGTTAAAGAAAGAAGCTATTTCAGTGTCAAGCGTGTCTTTATTGGCACTAGGACACTCGCACGTAACTGAAACCCATGGTGTATATTGGCAGGGAGCATCCAACCACTGAGCTTTAAGCTCTGCTACGTGCGACGCTAAACGCTGGCCGGAAGCTAAAAGATTACAGAGTTCAGAAAATCTGCAGCTTGAATCACTTCACTTTTAAGTTGTGGCGACTGTGTTTTGTTCACAAGTTCAAATGCCAGGTGCGCTTTTGAGTTCGCCGCCACTCTGATTCGCGCCCCTGTGCCGAGCAGAGGCTCATGGGTATTGGAGTATTTAGAGCCGTGGGCAAACATTATTAGATTATCAGAGTCCGTGGAAAGTAGAGTCTGTGTAAAGTGACATTGAGGTCGTCATTAAAAGAACTGATGTGGGGCTTCATCCAAACTCTGCTGCACACGTCTCGCTAAATGAACAGAACCTGCACGTCTCACCCCTGCAAGCTCTGCATGTTATGAACAGCCAGCATCAGCAGCATCCGTCCAGCGGCTGCTGCTCTGACTTTACAAATCTTTCTGGTTACAGACGACCAGATCCATCACAACACCTCCCTCCCTCTCTTCTAGGGGTCCTGTGGTTGTGTATAGTGGCTGAGAGTCTGTACCTCACCCTGCTCTTCATGGGCGGGGCTCTGATGACCCTGGAGCAGTGTCCCTGCTTTAGCGTCATGAACAAGCTGAAGCTCAGTGCCTTCGCCGCCTTGTGCACCGCCCTGTCAGGTAATGCTCTGCATTGCTGTTTTCTCTCTACCGACCGCCGTGTCGTCAAACAGACCAGCTGACAGCAGGTGCGACGATGGCGGTGTGGGCGTGTCTCCATCGCTTTGAATGACAGCAGCTGATGCCGACCGCCGCCTGCTGTGACAAAGCTGCTGCACACTGACATCCCAGTACGGTCATACAGACGAGGCACCAACAATCTCACCGGCCGAGGTCAAACTGAATCACAGAGAGCTTGTTGGGCCACTGAACGTCCAAACGTTAGCTTGTCTTAATATTCTGAAGGTCCCATTGACCAGCTTAGGGAAGCTGCTCTTTAAAACGGAGGCGGTTCGGTTAACAAGACGTACTGTTTGCCAAAACAACCAGTTAGTCTTCATCCTTGAAGTCTTTCCTGTTGTAAAACCAAAAAATACAGTTTGAAAATGCTTCTGCTGAAGAATATACAGTACAATATAATATAATATAATAATATAAAGAAGTGATGTTTGAAGTTTGTTTTTGAGTGTGGACTGAGCTCGCTGGGATCAAACAGCCACCACAACAAGTACCAGTGGCCTCAGGGGGGCAGTAATGAGCCCATTATGGCTTAGCGCGCCACAATGAGGTAAAGAAACGTTACTTGGACAAGCGGCACAAAGATCAGATTTGTGATTCATTTAAAGTGTTTTTAAACCGTATTGTTTGGTTTATTATTTTGGTTAATTATTATAGTTTACTTAAACTGACCATGTTTTGTAAAATATTAAGAGAAAATTAAGTGATTAATTAGATTATCTATTTGTATAAAGGTCTACTAATGATTACACATGTTGCCACTTAATTCAGTTAGTTACATTTTTAATTGTCTTTAAATATCAATTAATTTTAATTAATTGCCGCACAGGGTAGAAAATGCCTTCGCACATGAGAGAAATGATGCCGCATGTATTCCCTCGTTACTGTTTGTGATTTTATCTCGCCGATATCAGCCTCGCGGTTTGCTGTTCATCACAGATGGTTTAAGTTGTTTTTTTAGCATTTATTGTAAAGGAGTCACAGGAAACGCAAAGGACATGAGAAAGCTTCACTTTTAGATGGAATGGAATTTATTTTTAAATATATAACTATCAAATCAGAGGGTTTAATAAGTGAAGAAAACATCATACTAAAGGTTAGAAAAATTATATTGTATTTTATTATATTGTCATTCATTGCCTGTCTGTACATTTCTGAGTGACTTACAGGAGGAGTTATACTTAATAAACGCTTACATCTGCTTACAACTAAACTATTTATTCAATGTGCATACACTAGTCTTAAAGTGAAGTGTTAACAAAATGCCTTTAAATATCTGTGACAGACATGGAGATGCATTTTAGGTGAAGACGACGTCGGTGTGAATGAGTAAGAGACGGAGCAGGGCAGCAGGCCAGGCAGCACCAGCAGCAGCTGGCTGTGCTGCGTCCACTCACTGCCTCTGAGGATTTGCTGCTTTGTGGACTAATCGGATTGGAGCCGGGGCAGCGGTTTTCTTGGGCCGCGCCAAGACCTGCCCAGAGGAGCTCCCCCGTCTAGTCTCCCATCCCCCCCCCCTTCCCGTTGTTACGAGTTAATCCCAAGAAAAGCAGCTGTGGAGAGGCAGAGTGCTGGATGAGGGAGGGATATAATATAACAGGCCAGTTCAGTCTGAATAACTCGCATCCCAGTTTGGGCTCAGGGACTGTAGGTAAAAGTAGAAGCATGTTTCAGGCGTCAACATCGTGTCGTCAGTACAGTTTTACTGTCAGTAAATATTAGTTCTGTTACCTGTTACCTCCTGCTAGTGCCCGTCTGTGTTTCCTGTTGCCCATTACCCTCCTTCCCCTGATTCCCCGATCGGTCTCTTCCCTGTATATACCGGCTGCCTTCTTTTGTTCTCTTGTGCATTCGTTCTGGTTACCGTGCGCTTAGTTTCCGTGGTCCCTGCATTCCCGTCTATCGGACCTGGACTTACCTGTTGCCTGTCTTCCTGCCTGCCTACCAGTATGTTGCATGTAAGCTAACAAATTACAAATAAATGGTTGGGCTGCTCCTGTCTGCATTTTGGTTCCTTAATACCCCCCATGGTGCACGGCGTGTGCAACCTTCCATCCATATTATTAAAATGAGTCATTTGTGTGAGTGGATTAAAGTAAGTTTTCTCACTGATTTGCTCTTGTTCTCAGGCCTTTGTGGGATGGTGGCCCACATGATGTTCACCACCATATTCCAGCTGGCTGTCGCCATGGGGCCCGAAGACTGGAGGCCCAAGACCTGGGACTACAGCTGGTCTTATGTGTAAGCGCTTTTTACAGCTACTGTCACCCAAGATGGTTGGCTTGAAGTTGAAACTGGAATTGAATTTATTTTTCCTAAGTAAGTTTTGACTTTGTATTTGTTTGGTCAAAATAGTCATTTCCAAAGAGAAGTTTAAGTTTTATTTATTTTTTTCTGCCATGACAGCACCCTTTACGTGTATGATCTCCTCACTCTGCACATCAGTTACTCCATGTCCTGACTGGCTTAAAGGATTAACACACAGAGTGCTGAGGTTGAAAGCTGGTGAAAGTTGTAGGTATCTTTGTGCAAATGATCGCCTCTTTTAATCTCAGCCAGAATCAACCCAGCAGTTGGCATCAACAAAAAGCCAATGAGCGTTTTCCATTGGATGCACCCGACAACCTCTGTAGTCTCATTTAGCCACTTGTTAGCAGCCGCCTCTTTTAAGACGCGTAAGAACTTTGAAATTCGAAAAAACGTGAAAATGTCCCCCAGAACTGATTTCAGGCATCGAACCGAAAACCCGTTCAACATCCAGACGAGGGAACAGGAACTCATGTCCGGGTTGTAGGACTCTATGTGGACATGGGTTCCTGGCTTTCAATTTATTGTTTTGTGAGCCAACCAGGATCACAACTTCTGACTTGTTCAACAGTGTCCGAAAGTTAAAAAGACTGTTGCTGTGTCTGAAATGACTCCCTCTTTCAGTCACTACTCTCTATATAATAGACGCTCAGTAGTTCACTCTATAGTGAACTGAGATTCTGTACAAACTGGTCAATGGACATTTTCGCATCTATAAAGTCTGATGCCGCAGACACACAGTAAATGTAACTTACGACTGGAGTAAATAGGGAGTGATTTCGGACCTGGGACCTGTTTCCACACGTGGGTCTAGAAACTGCTTTGGCCTCTTGTGAACATTCTAATATATTATTAATAGCTGCAGCATCATTACACTTCATATTTCCGTCCACTAAAAGTTTGGAGAATTCAGAAATCAGTCTGTTTTTTTTTTTAAGAAAAAAAAGATGTGCAGAAAAGACAAACCCCTGTTAGTTTGGCTGTTTGGCGAGCGTGCTCACATTTGCAGCAGCGTGACTTCAGTCTGACACTGTGTTCAAACCTCTCCTCAGCTTAGCGTGGGGCTCCTTCGGCACCTGCATGGGCTCTGCGGTGACGGCGCTCAACAGGTACACAAAGACCATCATAGAGTTTAAATACAAGCGGCGGAGCATCGAGAAGAGCCTGATCAAGCAGAAGATGATCGAGCTGGACCTCCCCGAGCGGATGTGGGACATGTACCTGACTGCTGTGCCCGCTGAAGCAGAGGCACAGCTCCAGCTGCCGGTTAACGGCCACAAACCGTCCACAGGAACAACGTTTGTGGTCGAAATGGACAATGTACCAGAACAACAAGGAGAGGCGTATTGCTAAAAATGGGGTCAGTTTTCGGGGCTGTTTTCCTGGACCTGGACTGAATCTAATACGGGAAGATATTTGTTTTTTTGTTCCTCGCCACGCATCAGATGTGTGTCTGGGACGCCTGGGGCAGATTCCTTTTCTGGAAATAATGTAACATGGCCGGCTTTGACACAGCATGTATTTCATCAAATCTTTCCGTGCGACGTTATTTCTGGGAGGAAAGGGATGCAATTTCAACATCTTCACACTAATCTGTTGAGGGCGAGGCTTGGTCACCTACTCAGTAAGACGGACAATGGTTGGGATCGGGGCAGAAAATGATCTCAGTGAGAACATTACTGTAATATACCATCATGGATGGATTACTGAATAGGCCTACTGGGCAGGGGCCCAAAGGGTCCCGGGACTGTTAATAGTCAAATGACTACAAAATAGCTACAAAACAGCCAGAAAGAGACATGAAACGACCAGAAAGACACCACGAAGAGAAAACGACCACGACAAAGCACAATATGACAACAAATAGTTATGTATGTATGTGGTCGGGGTCGGAGGCCCTTTGCATGGCCATTGGCCCAAACTGAACCCACGTATGCCGAGATTACGCTCGTCAGCAAGAGGTGCATCTCGTGTGTGTCTTGGAGCAAATGCTGTGCGTTACCATCACGACAGTTTTTCAGGAACAGATGGGACGAGCTGAGTCTGTGCTCGGTTCACAAGCTAACGTGAAGCTGTGAGGCTCAGCCAGCGCTTGATGCTATATTGATGATCGCTACTTGGCAGGCAAACTTACAGTATGTGCATATGCAAAGACATCTGCAAATATGCTTGAGAAACGGTGCTGAAGCGCTTGATGGTACACACGCCTGCATGCTTTTGATTTTTGATAATCCTCTCGTGTGACATTTGGACTCATTGCATCCTTTTTCTCAATGTTTTAATTCTGTCACTGGCTGTTTTAAAAGAGAATTGACTTTGTATCCAATTTTAAAGCAGGAATTTTCTTTTTAGAATTCTCACTTGTGATTTATGTGGGACTGATGCTTTACGATGGGTTCTTAATGGTGTGTTGGATGATGAACATTTTCTAATTTGAGATTTAAACCAATCAGCCGTAACATCCAGACAGCACGGCACCCTGAGTGGCCCCCATGTGCAACAACCTGTGATGCTCTGTGTGTTCTGACTCCTTTCTATCAGAACCAGCATCACTGTTTCAGCAGTTTGAGCTACAGAAGCTCTTCTGTTGGATCGGACCACACGGTCCAGCCTT
>JAVQJF010006023.1:0-26816 GCA_036023855.1 Gadopsis marmoratus
CTGTTACAGCGCTTTGGGAACCGTTTCGGTTGAAAAGCGCTATATAAGAAAGAGTCCATTTACAGTGTTACTGGTGTCAAAATAAACAACCAACAGTATCAGCAGCACAACAACAGCTATACTAATTCTAACAGTAGCAGCAGCAGGCGGTCCGCATCCACTGGACCAGACCCGTGTTCATCCAGACACCGCAGAACCAGATCCTGCAGATCCAGACTCCAGAGAGAGAGAGTTCAGTGCATCATGGGATGTCTCCCGGCAAGTCAAACTGCTGCCACGGTGGAAAATGGTGAAATGATCCAACACATGTTTCCATTTGACAAATTGGTGAATTTGTCCTGGCATGATGTGAGTCAACACAAACAAATGAGTTGAGAGAATTGCACAGAATACAGACGTGATCGTTAAGGCTTGATTACTTTTGATCTTGGCTTCAAAGTGCTGAATGCACCAACATTTCCAAGCAAATCAGATGAATCCATTATATAATATTGGCATGTTCTAAAGCCAGTACACTGAACATCTTTTTCAGCTCTGTGTCCCAATTCTGCACTAAATGCTAACATTGTTTATTATATACTGATGCCAACTGCACTTTTTGGCAGTTAATATAGAATAAACTGATATACTGTTTGTTTTGTAGTATATGTTTCAACGCACAAATGGATGGCAGTCAAGCTATGACTTTATGATACTGTCACTAATTACATTTTTATGTATTAATAGCCAGTGAAATATGTATTTGCGAGATTGTCCTCCACAAAAATACGGCCATATAGGTTGTGTGTGCTGCAAGCTATTATCACCCATATTTATGTTTTTTTAGGCGGCAACCTCTAGTGGCCGTAGCAATTATGACTGGAGCAAATGAGGAAGTCAGGTGAGGTAAAAACACACTCAGGACTTTCACCCAGGAGATCGCTGTTTGTGTCCCGTGTGAAACCAAAAGACAAAGTTGACTTATTGTAACTAAAGTTACGTACGTATGTGAAGTTACGTTAGCAATTCACGTGACATAACTTAAACTGACATAACTAGCGTACTTATTATAACCCAACCAGGAGTTTTTCCTAAACCTAGGGGAGAGGTAATCCAGGACCAGAAGGAATGCTTGGAGTTACTGTTCTAGTTTATTGGCATGAACCTGACACACACACACACACACACACACACACACACACACACACAGAGAGACTAAACTTGGAGGTCGCTGTCAGCCTTAAGGCAAAAGCAGAGCAGTCACTCAGACACACAAGTGTCTGGGTCTGTGTGTGAACGAGCCAGGGCTTTCAGCAGACACGATTGTGTGATGGGGACTGCTCCTTTTTGTAGCAGGTTACATGCACAAAAGCATGGATGACACACACTTCACTCCTGTGCAACATGAAGCAGCCATATCCTGGCCTCTTCATTGCCTCAGGCCCAGTCGGCTGCACACAGAGCACATGTTAATGGATACAGGCTCAATATATGTTGTGTTGGAAAGAGAAGAAATTGAGGGAAAAATAATTGGATGCAACACATCTAGATATTGAGACACAGTTAGAGACAGGCCTCAAACATGAAATGCAGGGTTTCTCATTAATTCAATTCAGATTTATTTATATAGCACCATATCATAACAAAGTTATCTCATAGCACACAATTCTGTATGACTTTGACTGTTTGAGCTCATCACTCTGCAATTCTCACATAGTTACTAAAGTAACTATAGGGAGACCGTATCTACTATCATTTCAGTAAGCGCTTTCTTAAAACAGCATAGTGTTATAGTCAGAAGTTGGTCAAAAGGACTCCACAAATAGTCCAGTTCAGTTGGCTTGCAGTTTTTTTAGCGTGCTCTACAGTGTAAATGTTAATGCATCAATATCTTGTTAAAATAATCCAAAAATAGTCAAAGCCTAGATTTACTATAATTAGAAACAAAATATTGAATTCCTATAAACTAATAAAAAGCTGAGGATACAATAGAACTAAGAGGCTTGTGTAATAACAATGTAATAACAACAGATGTTGCGACAAACCAACTGATTCCAAAACCCATTTATTGCACGAATCTTTCATCAGGGCAAAAAAAGGTTCCAAAATGTACAAATGGGATGTGCATTGGTTTGATTTATGTCACAGAAGTAAACATGAAACCTAAGCTCATCTGGGATTTGAGGGGCGTTGAAGAAGAAGTAAAAATTGCCTAACACCACAGGGACTTGGATTCAATCCCTGGCTGTAGTGCTCCTGGCTCGGTCGGGCACTCCGATTACTTTTTCAGCCAAGGGAATTTATGGCTTGAAAGCCAACTCACTTTTGGATTTTAGGACTCAAACGTGGACTGCTCTAGGCCTTAAAGTAGAGCCAGCGACATGGGGAATGTTTGTGATTGCAGCCCTTACTCCTGCCATGACACATTCTGGTCTGATGTCAGGCGAGCAATTGATAGCTCCTCCTCTCCTGTGCTGGGTTTCTGTGTGTGTGAATGCTGAACATCAATGCAAAATGCAGCTCTGGAAAAGTTCCCGAATAAGCCATTTTGGTATTTCAGATAGCTCTAAATACTATGATACCCATGAGCCTCAGCTGCCATTGATTGCAGTGGTGAAGAAGCCCGTCGGCGGCCCGAATCAGAGCTGCAGCAAAACAAAGCACACCACTCAAAATGCCAAATTCACCCAAAACAAAAGACCCAGATTATTCTACAAAAATGTACACTTTAGCTTCCTCTTCTTGGATATCATGTTTTCTTACCAAAATGCCACTTCAGAGTCGTAGTTGATACAGAACGTTGTGTACGTTTTTATGTACATAATCTTGTACCTTTGACTGTATATCTCAGATATCCAGGTAGTTTCTAACTCGGTTGCCCGTGTTATTGTCCTGATGATTAAACCAGGAGCGTTAAATGTCCATCTAATCCTTGGAATCTAACATGGTCTACGCAGAAAATGAACAGGACATGTGGAGCCCTGGGTGCCCGATGTAACTATGCCTACTTTACAGCTCTATATCTTAACCGATTGAGAAAAGATCAAAATGTCCAAAAATGCACATATGGACAATAGCTTTGGAGATGTGTTCTTTAATGACAACTTGGCATAAATGAATAGAGGAGCTCAACAATTAGTACACAGAGAGATGCACATCTACGATGTTGATCTCATTGTTTTCCTCCTCCTGCCTTCGTCTTGGAGAGATTAGGAGATTTGCTGCTTGGCGCTCTCTGAGGAGGCAGTCAGTGCGGCTGTTGAAAGAAAGGGTAATGTATTGCTCTCTGCTGTGGTGTCCCCTATGGATAGGACTAATTTATACCACACACGTCACGAACAAATCATTCCTCGAAAAGACACATTAGCAGAAAAAGCCTGATCTCAGGGGGCAGGGTGCACCGTGTGTGCGCCTGTGTGTATGCGAGGTTGATTATACACCTGAGTATGTCATGGAAATATTGTGATTGCTCTACGTTTCCTTTCCTATTCGCACTGGCAATATAACACCTGTTGTGCAAAACACCACGGCCTGGATTAGCCTGGCTGCCAGATCCATGAATCACAGTCAGCACATTTTGTTTAACCGTTCTGGCGCTCTGACATGAGATTGTTGGCCGGTGTTATACCAATCAGAGCACATCAAAACAAACCTAAACTCAAATCAGAACTGACCGTGTGAAGTGTCAGAACAGCGGTTGACTTTATGTGCTGCAAGTTTCTCCTCTACACTCACATAAATGCCAAGATTGTATTTCTGAGGGCGTGGGGCTGGATGGGTTTAGCATGTGTCTCTCCGTCATCATGGTTGTTATGTATCTGTGCCCAGGGGACGTAGTAGCTTAACACTGGCTTATGGCTCACCAGAGCAGAAAGGCCGACATGATCTGACAGACTCATAAAACACAAAAGACAGAGATAATGAAGGAGGGAGAGTGAAAGAGACAGGCTGGTGAGATTTTGAACAAAACTAAATCATCTGGCAAGAAAGAAAGAAAAGTAAGTCTTTCCACAGCTTCACTCTTTGTCATTTTCTTTTCTTGTACCATCTGTTCTGCTCTGCTAAAATTATAACTAAAAACATAGCCATCACTGCGTGTGTGTGTGTGTGTGTGTAGACAAGGTACATGATGGGAAGGCTTTAGTCAACTGTCCGACCACAATCGGGATTGTGGGGCTGTATGTTTGTGTGTGATTGTGTATTGTACGGAGAGGGATGCAGCCCTCATCTAATTTGTATGTGAGTAATGGCCTGGCTTGATGCCTCGTTTATGGTTTGCTACACACACACACACACACACACACACACGTCCTCCCAATCCTAAATGATGTTGGTTAACATAGTAGAATTGATCTCCCCCTCCAAAAAGTCATGTTAAACTCCCATCACACTGTGTGAACTGCCCATTTGTGCTAAAGTGAAAATGTTTTTATTATCTTTTGGAGAATTAAGACATACTGAAGAGAGTCTGACTTCCCATTTCACACTACGAGAGATCCTTCGTGTACCGAGGACACACAAATAGATTCTCCATCTGCATTAGTGGTTCTCTATACTGTTTAACCGTAATGACTCAGAGAACACTCTGCTTATGTAAAGCAGCTCCAGGCCACATTTGCTATGTTAAACTGCATCCGTCAGGTCAGACTAAATCACTGATTGAAACGCTGCAGATTCATTCATCAGATATTCTGCTGTTTACTTACAGTTATAATTCTTAAGTTTTCATCACGTCAAAACCAATTTGTACACAATTTATGGTGAGCGTTTTGTCAGCATGAGGCAATCAATGCATTTCAATTTTGCAGTTGCCTCTTGTAGTTATCATTGTCACTGGTGGAGTCCAGCTACTCTCTTATACTCTCTTTATCTGTACTTAGCCTTGCGCTGACTGAGTAGCTGCTGGCAGCCTATTTACTCATCGATACATGTGATTTAGACTATATTTAATAATCCAGTCCAAATGTGTCAGCAACAGGTAGCCTTCATGGAGCTCTGGCAGTTTTCTGATTTCACCACACTGCATTTGAAAACTGCCCACTGCATCTTTAAGCCAGTGTGGCACTTCAATAAATCATGCTCCTGTTGAACCGTTAGCTCTCAGCACTTCCCAATCTTTTTTGTCTAACGTACCCCACAGCCCGATCACATGAGATTAAGTACCCCGTCATTGACACCACTTGTCACGTTACAAATGTACTCATTTAAACTGGTGTTATTTAATACTGTAAATGACTTTTAGCTGTCTATTTCGACTTCTTTCATACAGTGTCAGTCGCAGCACACGCTGTTCAGGTGTTGCAACTGACTCTGGTCAACTGGTTGGTTGGAGGGGTGTCCAGTGCATATTATTATTTGATCTTTTCTTACTGGTTACTGTGACAATAAATATACCAGATCAGCCTCACATCAATTTGCAATCCTATCTGTGTGTTTATTTTTCAAACGTGTCGAGTTGCTCTACAATCTGTGCACATACCCTCTAGAATCTGCGAGAACCTCCGAGGGTACTTCTGGTTCTCTGTTGCAGTCACTGATTTCTGGTTGGGATGGGTTTGCAATGTTCCACGCCTGCAGAGCCATTTGTAGTAAATGTGAAAACAAGGAGTCTGGGAAAGTTGGCCCAATCAGACATATGGCTCATTAAACCAGATATGTATTGTAGGCGCAATATGCAACAGAAGGTATTGAGTATGTAAACATAAACAAACCATTTGAGATGAGCATTAAATCTGGAGATATCCTGACTTCTGATTGCAGCCTCTTAGACATAATCTCTTCGTTCGCTTCATTCACTATGATCACAACAACACAAATGTTGTTTTCTCCTTTTCCTCTGTACTGGGAAATGGCAGCAACCAGCAGAATACCAATAGCACCTGCTAGAACTGCTGGGTGGCCATTTACAGCCACTACCCCGTCTGGATGTGTGATTTGTAGTAAAGGGGCTATTTAGAAAATTATTAAATATCAATATGATTGTATTTGATAAATATTTGATAAAAATGTCTTTATATTAAATGTGTCATTTATTCAGACAGCTAAATGAAACGCTAATGTACCAAGAACCAAAATCTGACATAATCTAAAAGAAACCATTGGCAGTCATACCAGCTTCATTCATCTGACACTCAGTCCAACGCACACTTCATATTTTAAACTTTACTAACATTTACTATCATTTGTCGCATTTCAATTAGTTTGGGGTGCTGGCTGATCTAAACTGTCTTTAGATGACTCAGAAGACGTTCAGCAGCAGGCGCCCATTTAAGGGCTGTAACTGAATAAGTGGTTGTGACTGGAAACACAGTATAGTTGTCAAAATGTCAGTGAATGAGCGAAGGTCCATGCGGTTTAGAATCTAAAGCAATTGTGTCATTTTATGAAGATGACTAAGTTTTCTTTACACGTAAATGTTTCTTCTAAATTCATGTTTGGTTATCAGTTGATTTGGCATCTCTGTTTAAGAAATGTCACATTTATTTGTTTGTTATTTGATCAGAAATGTCACTTCCTCCTCAAATATATTTGGTGATATGGGGCAGACAAAGCTATTTTGCTCCAATACTGTCCAACAAGTGAATCCAGAGCAGGCGATGAAGTCATTATAATTGGACCGTTTGGTCGTTTCATGGTCAACCATGATACACATATACACACATGCAGAGAACAATGCTCAAACACACACACACACATACACACATTGAAATGTATCCTCTGCTTTTGACCCATCCGGCCATCCTTCTTCCGAGGGGAGCTGGAGCAGCGGTCAGCCTTCTATGGCGACCGGGGACCAGGTCCAGTGAACATCCCTGTCCTGTCTTGGTCAGGCAGCATAGCAGCACAACTGGGGGAAACGTAGGGTTCAGTGTCTTGCCCAGGGGCACTTCGACATGTGGACAGGAGGAGCTGGAATCAGAACACCGACCCGACTTGATGATAATTGTGTCAGTATTAGTGTTTGTAGTATATTACATCCTAACTTCAACTTAATTCTTTTTCTTTTGTCAAATCTAAAAACCAATAACTTTAAAGATTTAGTTACTTGCTTAGCAACTTGATGGTGTGCTTTGGAATATACATTTTGCTGTTATTGATTCATCCAGTGAAAGTTTACAAAGCAAAGTAGAAGACACTTACTGCGCTGCACAGACGGGGGTGACCCGTGCGGAAGTGGAGTTCACAGGAAAATTGGAAGAAAAATAAAAAGTGGGGGAAAAAAGTGGAGAGAGAGAGAGGCCAAGAAAACAGGGAGAAAGAGAGAGAGAGAGAGAGAGAGAGTACCTCAGGACACTACAGCAAACAGATATGTGTGTATTTAGGTGTGTGTGTGTGTGTGTGTCTGCCAAAGCCAAGCCAAGCAGGGATGAAGAATGAGGAGGCTCTGAAGCAGCCAGGTGTTCAAAACAGTTACACACACACACACACACACACTCGCTCGCTCTCTCTACAACAGCTGGGTGAGATCTAAGGTTGCACTTGTTTTGCATGACAAGGTTACTAGGTTAAAAAGCTCTGCAGATTTTCCATTGAGACAACAGAAACCAGTCATTGCTAAAGTACACAAGGTTTTGTTTTCAAGAAAATATTAAACTTTGAATCCACAGAAGCAAACATTGAAGAATCTAATAAGATAGTTACAAAGTAAACAAGCCACAGAAGGGAAAGTTATCAATTAATCATGTGAATGTGACTGTTGTTTTTTCTGCATGGCTTCAGGAAAGATGAACTAGTTCTGGCTGTTCTTCAGTCCAGGCTGCAGCCTTGAGACTGTCGACATATTTCATTACGATAATACTAAACCCGAAGATGCAGGAAGCAAGAACGTTCATTGACTTGTCCAGCAACAAAACCCTACGATAAAAGCCAAGTCATTTTCGAATGGGTTAACAATGTGGTTGTTGAGCAGCACATAAACATCAGTTTGGGTGGGAATACATAGATCTGCATACACTTTTTGGACATAAAGCCCTCTCTTCAGCATTGATTTCAAGTTAGGACACTTAAATGAAGTGAGCATTGTCCAGTATGTAGTGTTCTTGGGTCTGTTCTATTAGAGATTTTGCTTTTTGTGTGTCTTTGCGTGAAGTTTTTTCCTTCCATGAACAGGAAGTAGAGTAGAGAGAGTGGGAGGAGGGAGAGAGGGGTTGGGTGTGAGGAATATACACTACCTATGCTGCTGTGAAAACACTGCACTGTACACCTCAGGTTTCATTTGACTTAGGGGTTCCCTGAAAGACTCATCATTCATTTTAAATGATTGCTTTCTAATCATTTATCATTCCTATTGTTTTGTATTGTGTTTTGTGTTTGTCTTGCCTTTCAAAATGAACTGAAAATGCATCATAATTACATTCATGTGTGCTGAGTGTGGGAAAAGCAGATCAGGAGCAACAAGGCTTCCTAGACATTTAATTTCTGTCTCAGTGGCTTCATTTCGGCTACTAGAATGCTTCCAAGTCTTAGAAGTGCCAAGTTGCCGGTTGTTTCCTCATGATGTGAATGCAGCATTACCTCGTTCCCTCCGGCACTGTGAGGAGATGCCAGGAGGCACCGAGCCATTTGACAGACTGAGTATTTCATTGCAAAGTTATTTTTACTCCATTGATCAGAGCCTTTAAAGAATATTGTCTTGAGCCAGAACAACAAGCTCCCAGACAATCATAGCCGAGCTTAACATCGAGTCCCCACAGAACAAACTGGACAGCGGTGTCAGACCCTTTGGCAATCACAATATCTGCCTGTGACCTATTTACTACAGCACATACACACTCAGAGCCCCATGAGTTGGAGATAAAGAAGGTACGGTTTGGGACTTTCTTAAGGCCTACGAGCAATATTTCAGTGGCAAAGTCTTTATTGGTTAGCTGACAGTAGTGGGAGATGACACAAAAAAGAGGGGCGTTAGATGGGGAATGACAAAGTTTCCAGGCCGGACGCGAACTGGGGACGTTGCAATTCATGGTCAGTGCTTTAAAGGTACTGTGAAGTTTTTAACCACTGGCAGCACTGTGGAGCAATGCTTATATTGTACATGCATGCAAATGCATGTGCGCGATGCACATCCTGCCAGGTTTCACACTAGTCCAGTGATCTACAGGTGGTGGTAATGAAACGCAGCAATGGACCCACAAAGTCAGGGAGGAAGGAGACTGCCAGCAAGTAAAACATGCACATAAACAACGCAGCGTTCAAAATAGTTTTTCAAATGTTCAAATGTGCTCACTTCATTTGTTAGAACTCAAGTAGCGAGTTCCACTGAATGTAAACAGAACTTTTGTTAGTTTACAAGGAAACTCCACAGGGCACTCTCCCCTCTTTTCTCTCTTTCACTCTTACATACAAGTGTAGCTCTTTAATTTCCTGTCATCTACCACGAGCCCTACCTTGTCATTTCTGATTATAATATTTCTTATGCACTTTCATCCTGTTTTTCACTTTCTCATGCAGTATGCTGTGTGTGTAGCGTCTGCATGTGTGTTTCAGTATCCTTGTGTGGGCAGTATGTAGTTATGTATCCCTATGCGTCTGTATGTGCAACAGTGTGTGTGTGTGTTCTTCAGGTAGTATTGGCTGATTTGGACTTCAAATCCTTTGGCACAGCAAACACCACACTTTCAAACCAGCATATGATGGTTTTAGTACCTGCTCTCCACACACACACAGGCAGACATGCATATGGCATCAATTGTTTCATGTATGATTACCTGAAAATGAAATCCCAATTTATTTTTTCTTGGAGCGAGTAGAGACTTGGTACCCCGCTGAGACCATTAAAGACTTAATACAGTATGTAGCTCCTCAGTGTGGGAACCGCTGGCTGGCAGATGCTATTTGTCATGTATTGGACTATAGCATAGAGTAATCAATTCAATTAGTGACATAAAGATATTACACCCAATGTTCCATTAACAATAATGAAATGTTGAGGGGTGGGTAGATGAAGACATTGTAATGTCTGATGTCCACTCACCATATTAGGAATAATAAGAACATATTCAGTCTTTCAGTCCTTCCTCGGTGAGCTAAAAACACATCTGCTGGAAGTGAGTCACAGAAAAATGGCCTCCAATCATGACACCAATTGACTGTTGTTAAAGTCTGGTGATAGCTATAACATATTTTTTATTTTCTTACTGTCAACGAATGCCACGTAAAGGCCCAAACCAACAATGAACTAATCCTACTCACGAGTACCGTGTGTGTATTCAAAGCCTGATATGTCTTATGATCTCTGCCACCGAGCTCCACTGTTGCCCAAATATATTACAAACACATCAGTGTGTCACACTGTAGTTCCTTCATCACCATGAACACACACACACACACACTGTAGTGCATTTTTACTCAATCCCACAAATATTGTCCTACTGCCCCAAATTCAAGAGCACATGTGCATTAATCTGCCACAGACGAAATTCCTCCTGCAATTGCTCAAAACTACAGTGCCTTGCTGCATTAGGAGGCTACAGAGGTTTTAAAAAAGGAAACTATATACTATATTTGTGACCAGTGTTTCATTCAAAAAGATTTCCTTCTCAATAGGAAAGAATATACTTAGGCATTAAAACAACACATAGTAGTTTTTGTTGGACTGCAGATGCTGATTTTCTACTGCTCCTAATTCATATTTCAGCCATGAGTTAAATATTTAATATTTCAAATATTAAATAAAATTTTGTGTGCAGTGTAACATAATAATGTGCAACCCATTGTTTGTCCCAAGAATGTGTTCTTGTCAGGGTGGAAACAAAAACACTCAAGGCAGTCTTCTATCACAGAATAATTAAACTGCCCAAGGAAATCAAGCACTTTTATAATGTTAATGACAACCAAACAACGTGTTTGAAAACTGTTTAAAATGTCTCAGGACGATCAATCCAGGTGAATGGTCTCCCATAGACAATGAGTGGAATGCTAATCATGAACTCAAACTAGTGGTTATCTGCTGTTTAATGTTGCCCTCATGAAGCACTAAACCTATGGTGCCCCTGCTCCCCCAGCAAGAGGCCACTGGGCCTTTCTTTTCCTTTTCTCATCCACAACGTCACTGTAGAGGAGATAGTGGGGGTTGGGAATTTAATAGATGCCACATCCATGTGGTTTTCTATCTCGCTGAAAGAAACAAGCCAAAAGGCATAGTGAATAATTAAACATAGATTCATGTCATGTTATTTTGGATCTGTTTGCATCAAGCTGCTGAACTGTAGTTTTAGCCTGAAACTGCAAAACCCCAAACGAGTGTCAGGATGTCTTAAGTGTGTGTATGTCTATGTGAACTACCGCGGTGACCATTTTGTTATTCCTGTAAAACAATGATACAATAGATTTTTCTGTGTGTTTTACTGAGAAAGAGACAGAGCTTAAGCCAGGTGTGGTGCATTGTCAGCATCAGCGTCTGCACGAATGCTCGGCCAAACAAGATTGCGGTTCTTTTCCTGCAAATGACCCGGCATTGATTTTTGTATTTCTCCGTACTCGCTCGCAAATGTGAGCGATCAAGAGATTTAGGAAGAGACACAACACATTTTGATCTGTAAAGCCGTGGCACCATGGCAAGTGTTTCATTCCTTTGCTTTTCAACAACTAATCACATTTGTTTGTGCCAGCACATTTGTATGGAATGCAAGGCTGGGCAGTTATCTGTCTGGGCAAAACACACACACACACACACACACACACACACACACACACACACACACAGAGCATGGCCATTTAGCATTCAGAAGTCACTAAATGCCAAGGTTAACACATTGATACACAATTGATTTTGCACACACTACTTGTGAGTCTGGTCTCACACAGGCACAACATACATAGAACCGACTCTCCTGATGCACAGACGGGCACCGTACACATGTTCAACAACTTGGACCAAGTTCTCTTTCCACCACAAATCAGCGGTAGCGAAGATGCAACGTGAAGTTTAATCAGATTCTGTCCTTGAAAGTAGACTGATTTGCAGTGGTAAAGAGAAGGGAGAAGATGGGTGACACGGAGGATGGCCACGGGAAAGACTACAGGACTGCCTCGAGGCACAGCGGGCAAAAAGTGGAAGAGGAGGACACAGCAGAGTCCTTAATTAATTGTGTTTGTGCGGGTTTGTGGCAGCAGCTCGGAGCGTCCGTGCTCTCTATGTGACTATTTGGCAATTCCAACCCAGGAATTGTCCCATCAGCTGCTTGATCAGTCTCACACCATAATCTTTAGTCACACCATCAGCAGACATCACCATCCTTCATTGCTCCGTCATTTCTTGTTTTAAGATTTTGGTTGCTGTTGTTACATTTATTCATTCTTCAAAATTCATCATTCCTTTGTTTTGCTTGTTTTTTTCTCTTTTTGGTTGTGTTCTTCCATAGGTTCTCCAATGCCCTCCCCCTCCTGTCCATCATCTGTCATTGACCAATCACATCCACAATCAGCCAGTCCACATGATAACCCGTTGTTAGGCGACGTGGCTGAGCCAGACTCAGAGGAAGAAGAGGAGGAGGAAGAAGGGGAAGAGGAGTATGCGGCCCGATTGTACTTGCCTGTAACACATGGTAAAGGGACTTTAATTTGTTTCATTAGCAATGTTTTTAGCATTTCTTTTTGTAATCCAAACTGGAATTTAACTGATTTATTGGGTGATTATTTCCCTTTAAAAATCCTGCTCTGTGACGTTCATATGTCATTTGTTAAAAGGCTGATTATTTCCACTGGATATTATTAGCCACCTGTGTTTGGGTTCGACTGGCGTGTGTAGCAGATCAGAGCGATTGGACTTTTTTTGGAAATCACATTCTTCTGCACTTCCTCGCCCCTCTCAGGAACTGTTATGTCTCAATCTAAACATCCAGCTGCTGCAGGAGATGTCTGGCAGCCTGTGTGGTCGCATGCTCTGAACATTCAGATACCTGCTCATAATTTCTTCTCAACTAGGCTGGTAGTAAGATTTCTTGAGTAGGTGGTACTGAGTAGGTCAATAATTGACTGAGTTGAGTACCTTTCTTATTGTGTATCGCAGATGCCACCATATGAGCTGTAGCTGCTTTTCATGTTGCTTATGTGGATGATAAATGTTGAGCTCGTTCATGACACTTGGCAAGCATCGCAGCATGAAGGCTTGAACTTCTGATGACTTCCAGTGTGCTGCCAATAGATCAGCCAGTCTCGGTGGGAGTCGTATCACTTTCTCCATGTCTGTCGGTTTCTCCAAGCCTTGTTTGCTCACCAGCATTCCCTTCCTTTCATGCCTGATTCTTCGTCTTATCACATAAAACCCTACAACATGATCTGCTCAACAACAACAGACAGATATGAACACAAAAGAGACCAATTAGGTTTGGGAGCCCAGGGGAAGGTCAGCAATCTGAGAATTAAAAGAGGTAAATAACTGTGACTGCTATTTTCCTGTTTGATTTTCAGGATCTAACACAGTTTGCATAGAAAACTGGGAAAACATATGCTAGGCATTTTGAAAGTCTTCTGTAATTCGAAACATTGATACATTTTGGCTGCAGTTGCCATAATCAGGGGTCTATTACAGCCACTCTCTCTCATTAAAGCTTTGTTAGTTGTTCTCGAGGCCTACCTGACATTACTCAGCCAGTGTGATTGAACAAGTCACCATTTGGGGATTTTTTTATTAATTTTATTGTTAAATATTTACCAAAAACACTGTTTGTGATTGTATTTATTAGCATGGAGGTGGGTATGGGCTTTAAGGTGTTCAGTGCTGGTTTAAAATTCAGCCTTGTGGCCTTCATCAGGTGGGGCCTTTGCTTCTAGTAGGGTTTCATACGATAAAAGCATCGTTTTTGAATGCGTTAGTGGTTGTACATCTCAGTTGGTATGGACAGACAAATGTTTGCCAGTGTATCAGGCTGATACTAAGTGGATCATGATGGAAACCAATTTGGTAAATTAGGGAAAGACTTGTAGAAAGTCTCACAAACATGACCGCGTTGAAACTTTGGCTAGATCAATATTTTGAGGTTATACTGGAGTTTACTTGAAACTCATATTTCAGATCAGTTACACAAGTCAAGGTCAGGACCCAAAACAGAGCATTTGGTGTCCATGACAAATTCATGGCAGCAGTGGATTTTCATTCTTCTGTCACAGCTTTTTTAGCAAACTACCTATATTAGTGCAGTGTGCAGACTCCATTGTTCATTCATTTCAACAGTGGACACACCAAAGTTAGACAGCTGCCATTTTTGTATGGCAGTCCAACCATAAGAGCTTATTTGACTAGAACTTATATTCAGGATGTGCTCTGGTTGCCATCAGGCCTGCTCCTGGTGGCTCCCCACATGGCAAATGTTAGGCTGCAAGTTGAGGATGAAACCCTAGTCTGGCTGTTTGAACCACTGGGGCCACAGGGGCTGAGTTTGGTTCAAATCAGATCTGATCTGAGACCTGTTTTCCTGTGGAGGTTGACAAGCACCAGATGTCAAGTCATGTTGGCGGGCCAATGACCCTGGTCTTCGTATAGTTAGGAATTTGATAGGAAACAGACTTTGATGGTTTTGAAGAAAGGAACTAAGACAACCACAATTAGAGTCAGACTACATCAGTAGAGGCGGCTTAAAATGGAACTGAAAAGGGAGGAGATTTGGAAGGAAGGAGAGTGACAAAAAGAAAGACAGCTGCATGGAGTGATGGAAGTAGAAAGGCAGACAGACATCTCCTTGTGTATACATCGACATCTAAACATAATGAGAAACAGCTCTGAAACAGTCTTGAAATGGCTAAAAGGTTGTGCATGTACGTAGATATGTGTGTGGTCCTCTTTCCTAACCAACCAGTGTTCAGCCAAACATCTAAAATATCACTCTCGCCACTTTTTTTCCCTCGATTCACTCGTATCACTCTCTATCCCCTGTTCCAGTGCTCTTCTCTTTGCACCAGTGATTTTGTGGGACGTCAAGCACGGAAGTAAAGTAAACGAGAGGCCTTTAGTTTATATTGTCTTGCACGTACAGTCACACACACACACACACACACACAAATGAATGGAACAATATATTTTTAAACTCCTTGTTTACAGGAGGAAGAAGCTGAGCAGAGAATAAAACAGAACACATCTTTTTATTTGCTGTTTACCTGGACGTGCAGTATGAAGCGGTGGGAAATAACACTTTTTTCAGTGCATGAAGGCAGCTCCTGAAGGTCTGACTCACTGTCCTACATGGAAAATGGGATTCAGGGTGGAAGCCACAGAACATGAAAGCCAAACAGATATTCCGCACCAGGCCCATTCATACAAGCTGGTGTGACAGGCAACAGTTACGGCTGACACCGTTTACCAACTGAAATTATGCTGGAACATAAATTTCTAAGAAAACATTTTGTCTGACCCCATGAGCCCTATTTTTCAGGACAAGACATAGGCATAGTAAATGTTTTGGCAGTGTTGCCTGTTTCGTGCACAGTACTGTGCCTTGTCTGTGTCCTTTTTGGTTTCTTAGTGAGGTTTCTGTGTACCTGGCTGCACTAAGGGTCGAGGGAAGGAACAGGAAGGAACAAACACACTGTCATTTGTATGTCAAGAATGACCAGATTTTCTTTGGTGGCCGCCTGCCTGCTCAGACCAGGTCAGTGGCTGATGGTGGAAGGCATAAACATGTGTGTTGTTGGTGCAACTGCACATAGGCCCTAAAAACCACGTAAGGTGGAGTAGTGGTGTTTGCAGAAACAGGGATGCACATCCAAACCTGCCCAGGAAAAAAAAGGATAAAGTAGATCAAAGGCACATTTTATGTAATTTCTCCACTCTTCTTGACTCCAGTACTGTGCTCTCCCATCAGTCCATATCCTCAGCCATAAACTCTGGATGGTTGGGTGTGCAGCAGTGTCATGTCCTTTTTCCTTTCTGACACAGTAGCTGCAGTAATAATGTTGATATTCAAATTCATGTTTGTTTTTTTAAATCAATTAACTTAATGAACTCGAATTTTCTCTTGATAATCTTGATAGCTGACCATTTCAATCAATCACTTGATGTATTTATACTACTGTGTGAATGGAATTACACTATAATATGAAGTTGTTAGCAGAGAATGGCTCATTTTTATAAAAGGGGATCCCCATACCCGCTGTGCTGTCCACATGCCTCCTTCTGATGTTGGCACACTATTTCAAATTCTATGTCCAAACACACAAATACATGCAAGGACAATACGCACTGTAGAATAACAATGTCCAATTTAAATGTTGTTTAAAAATGCATATTTTGTCCATGAATTTATAACTACTTCCAACTTAGAGAAACATAAACTTATTGAGATAAAGTATCCAAGAACTGGAAGTTAGATGTTTCAGGTAATGATTGACCTGGCTGCTGCTTTGAAAGCGGGGTTCCCGCCTCCCTTTGCTGCCTCCCTCAGCTCTTTCTCCCTTTCTCTGTCACCTCTTTGAAGAGGGCATTATCACGTAATGTGCACCACTCAATATGAACATTATATAATCACGTATCAAAGTGGTAGCAGCCTAAAGGGTGTTTTGTTTTTTTTTATCTAGCGAGGTCTGAGTGCACCTCAGCCAAGAATCTGAACATGTTTTGCTTGGTGTTTTGAGCCGCAGCTGAACTGCAGTAGAAATCCAAAAAGCATGCAGATGGGCAGGTATGATCACCAGCTTCTCTGCAACCAGCAGTGTGTGACAGCAGTAGGCAAGCACATCTTGGTCAGTCACCTGATGTTATTGCGTTAACCACATGATTTTATTTGGTGTAACAGCAACAGCAGCTTGAGCCACTTTACCCAGTGTGTGTGCCTGCCCCTGCACTTTATGTAATTACCATACACCTTAAATACACCATTGCTTTACTCCAGCTGTTAAATTCTCAAAATGTGTTTGCCTCAACAATGCATCATTACACATAGAAATATCCCCACAAAAATGAAGTCACTAAATCTGGGCATCATCTACTATTTAAGAGTAACAATTCATTAAATTATTTTTGGAATATGTATAATTTTTTTTTTTATTTGTTGAAAATATGTATGGTGAAGTTGGGTTTTTTTTTGTGGCTTTCGATAATCACAAACTGGAGCTGATAGAGTTATCCTACTTTTATTTACAACCATAGCCACTGAGAACATATGGCTGCTTGCATATCAAAAGCTGGTGTTGGAGCTGCCACATCCACTTTAAAGAGCGATAAGCAGATGTACTGTGGATAGCGTGGAAGAAAGGTGTTTGATGCTGTTTTAATTTAAGCAGACAGAGTTGTATCTGTCAATGTAGGTCTCCATGCAGTGGGAAGCCAAATGTTGCCTGACAACAGAAGAGTCTGAGCTGGGATGTTTACCTCCCTCGCTCTCATTGGCATGCATACACACACACTTGCACAATTTCTTTTCTTTTTTTTTTACAGTAGCAGGCTGAACAGTGAGCCTTTGCTTTTTTCCTTCCTCAAAGAGTAACACAGGGTGGGACACAGACACTATTATTTTATTCACACTGCTGCCTCAGGCTGAGGCTTTCTCTTTGCATTCTCCTTGTAGTCAACAGCGCTGCTGTGTTTTCTGAGGGACAAAAAAAAGAAAGAAAATGTATTCACTTTGACAGAAAAATTCCAAGATGGATCATAAACAAACCTATTAAATTATTGTTGATGGTGACAGATCACCACGGACGCTCTTTGGTTGGGTGTAGCAGAGACTTTCAAACCATCTGTGTAATGCATGTCGGTCTCTCGGAATGATGAGGGTTAATCGTCTTATTATTGATTACTCTTTGGATCATTAAGTCAGATACAAAAGGAGTCAAAACAATGCCAGTACGGTCAAAGTCCCATGTTGCCATAGGAGCCTTCTATTCTCATTTACTGTGACTTATTATGATTTACATTTAATTACCATTTGCACGTGCAACTCATCATGTAATCTCATGTCAGGTTACCTATTTTGACCATTGAATTGCAGACTGGTGCAAATAAATCATCATGTTGCTGCTTGAGACAGACCGTCTTAGCCCTATGTTGTATTAAAGCTTATTAATAACTTAAAGTTTTCAAACTGCCAATCATTGAGTGTTGCTCTCAGAAGGTTTAACTTTACAGTGTGGAGAAGCTTTGCAAACAATAACCAACAATCATACCAAAATGATCCATTCAAAGACAGGACATTCATTATAAGACCATTTCTGATCACATTAGATTCCATTCTAGTTGATATATGCTCTAACATAAACAACGTGGTGTTCATTCATTCTCAAATAAACACAGTAAATAAGTAACAAACGGCACCAGATCTCTTTCCCAATAAGCTCTTACAGCTTCATAAATTGTTTTAATCTAGCAGTGGCATTTGTTTTCAGTCAAGTGAACAAAGAGAGGGAAAAGATGCCCCCAAACCCTCCACTGTCCAGCCTTTAGATGCCCCAGAGACGCCAAGGCTTTCAGCCCGGAGTGGAAAAGGCAACAAGAAAAAAAGGACACATTTCTTCGCAAATGATGGGACGACGCCAAGGCTTATTGACAACATCTATACTGAAAGCAAAAGGGAGGTCAGACCGAGGTGGAGGGGGAAACACGAATAACACTTAGTGCTTTTTACTTTGGGACCAAGTAGGCAATTCTCCTCAACACCAGAACTAATCAATGAGCCATTTAACGATAGACAGGAAGGCGTGCGAGAAGGAGAGAGAGAGAGCGAGAGAGAGAGAGAGAGAGAGAAAACATATTTTTCCTCAACACTAATCAATGGCTGCAATGGGAGGAGCGAGAGAAGGACTAAAGACAGAAAGTATCTGTCTTGACAGGAGAATAAATCAATGAGATGGAGGGAGAGCGTGAGGACAAACTGCAAAAAAGATATTTGACAGAAAATGAAAAGAGAGTCATTCATTGATCAGGCTAATGAGCCTCAGGCTGGTGGCTGGGGTTTAAGCCTCCAACATACAAACGGCCAACGTCTGAGGCTGATTGCAGAATGGAGTCACTTAAGCAAATCAAAATGTTGTAGCAGACTCCATGCAAGGAGACAGGGAGACAGAGGGGGGCAGACAAAGAGATGGAGTGGAAGGGAGATAGAGGATAGAAGGTGAAGAGGGAGAGAGTGTGTGTGTGTGCAACAGCCAGTGCACTACTATGTAACGAGACACAGATGGAGGAATATTTTGAAAGAATGTACTACAACCCCTTCCTCAGAGTTGAGCACAGCTTAAATTTTACGTGCGACTAGTTGTTTTTGATTTGTCCTCATCCTTGGCGCTATGCTCTCATGGCTCTGCCGTCTTTCAGCTTTGGCTTGGGTCATTTTCCAAGGATTTAGCTTGGACGCATTATTACCAGCTACATCTGGGAGTGCCAATCTTGGGGCATGATAAAGGCAAATGTTGGGCTTGTAGGGTTTCACCAGGCACGGTTGGGAAACTAATGCAAACCAATTTCATGCTTTCCATAAGTAACCAATTCTGCAAAGAATAGAGCAAACGAAGGGAGGTTTTTGGTGTCCTTATCACAGCATGTGTCCAAAATTAACAACATGATGCTAACATCTGCTTGCAGCTTGATGTTTTAAGATAGGGATGTGGAATAAATAATACTAACCAATCAAAAAATGTCCATCTTAGTAATGTCCCTTGATGTATTTTCCAGATGCACCTCCTTTACCGTTTCAAAGCACTTTTATACATCATATCCAGGAATAACTCACTCCAGGGTAATGTTGGCTTGGCTTCCGCTGTGTGGATTGGTTATAACCACAGACTGGACCCAAGGACGCCAATTTACACACATCTGCTGAAAAAGAGAGCTTACATATGTATACACTCGATACACTTTGGAGCATGAAACAGGCTTTGTAACCGTAACCATCTTGACACTGCATGTGCCAGTTAAAAATGTCATATCTGAGCCAGAGCAAATGGAACCATGGCCAGTGTATAATGATGTTATTTTCACATCTTTACAATGTATTTGTTCTAGATGTTATTCAGAAGAATGGATTTTGTGATGGTTTTAAACTGTCTTTTTTTTTTAGGTGGTTTGCCAACATGTCCTATCAATATTATAGACAGTAGCATAATGTGACAATATTCTTTATTGCCTTCCAAAATTACCATTATGAACCTTACACAAATATTTGTCGATTTGTGCACCGAGCCATCCACCGCGACCTTGTCAAATACCATTTTTGGCAGTCCAGCGTCACAATACTGTCTCGTCATCACATGACCGTTGCTTTCACTTTTTCTGTAGAGCATGGTCTGTATTCTCATGACTGCGAGAGGTTGCTTGTCAGAAAATGCAAACATCGGTTGTTTTAAGCTGTTTAAGACACAACCGATGTAGTGGTTTTCCTGGTCCCAAGGGGAAAAACCCCTTTAATTTTAATTGGTCCCACATCCTCTCGTCTAGCATCACCCTCATGACAAATGTCTGTTTTAGCCCTTCTGCTGGTAAAGCTCTAACAAGTTGTCAGTATATACGCTCCATCCAGCAATTTTCCTATAATGAACCCTGCACCTGAAATTGCTCAGCACTTTAAGTGTAGTTGTTATTGAGATTCAATTGTAATTTGATTTTGAGAGAGTGTTGGGAGAGCAAAAAAGGGAGTGTGATGGAAATACAAAATCAAAGAGTAGGACATAGGTAAAAAACAAAAAAAATAAAAAAATCCTGGTGGGGGACAAAAAAATAGGACAGAAAACAGATGAAAGAGTAAAACAGAAAAAGCAAAGGAAGACCCAGTGGCTTAGAGAAACATAGTCCTCCATATTAACGACTTGGCCAGAGAGAGAGTAGAAGAACGGATATAGGGATAGAGGGGGGGGGGCATCGAGCGCTGACTTGGCAGGAGAAAATGAATGAGAGAATGAGGGCGAGGGAAGGGAGGGTGGATGAGGGGTCAGTGCACTGGTGCTACAATAAGGAGAGAGAAATGTGGAGGACTGATGAGAGGCTCTGGGAAGGCCGCAGCTGCTAAATAACTGAGTGGAAGAGAGGATAGGGAAGCAGGAGAGGAGGTCAGATGGAGAGGGTGGCGGGAGAGGAAGAGAGGTGATGGGAGATATAGACATATGAAGGGGCAGAAAAGGAAAGGTGAAAATCGAGCCATGCCATGGTTGCAGGGATGTTCTCCTGTATTTATCAATTTACGCAGAGGAAAAGGACAGATATCGATAACGTTTGTTATCCCAGGCTTTTTCTTTTGTTACCATCGCTATCAGTTACCTGTCACCGGTAAGTCTCTTCCAGCTCGCTGCTTCTCCTTTCTCAGGTCTTAGTTAGCCACATCACCACAGCGGTGGAGCACATGAGGAGATTCAACTCAACCAATTAAGGACCGTATTGAAAACTCCACCTGTTGGACTCTCGATGTCAGATTTATTTGTGTGTGTGTTATTTGCCAAGCCAAAAAATGTTTTAATGCAATACATGAGTCACATTATCCATTTCACGTTGGCTTCCTTTTACTTATTATGTGTCTTTTGAATTTAATTCTACAACAACACTGAAGTTAATGCAACACCAAGGAGAGGGAAATTGTCACCGGTCAAACTGCCACTCTACAACATCAGAAAAGGATTTTGAGCAAAAGAAGGAAAGCAAGAATCCTGTTTTACAGCTGAAATGACATAACTGAAGACAGAAGTGAAATGTAACATTTACAAGTATTGTAGGGAAAAAAATGTACTTCCATTTTTGTGAGCTTTGTAATGTTAATCACAGACTGTTCCAGAACAAAATGGGATGCACTAGTACCTACAGTCCAGAAACAAAGGTTTCATTACAATTGTTTTAAAACAACGTTATTATATTATTTATTATTCAAATTCCAACTGAGGGTGCAAAATATTAATCTCATATTAAAATAATATTAACTCATCAAATTAGATAAGTTGTTCGGGTTTAAAGTTGCTAGTGTGACAGAAACGGATGGAAATAGAAATTCAACAAACAAAACAGCAACATTGGGTTGATATTCACTTCACGCCACAGGGGGGATCTTCGTTATCGTATTTAATAAAGGCCCACTGTGTCTGTGTCCTTTGAAATTATTCAACTGTTTTAAAAAGTACCAGCGTACAAAAACAGAAACAGCTAGACGACGGGTAACACCATATAACACAATGAAAACAATTTGCTCATCACCGCTGCATGGTGAGAATGGGACATGACAGACAGACGAAACTCGTTGGCACACAAAGAGATAATCCTGATATTCTGCTTTTTTTTGTATGTGGGCCTCATGGTTCATTAGATATGGATATTGTTCTGGTGAAAACAAAAAAAAAGACAATATCCAAGGCAAGACATTTATCAGATATGAAAGAGCCATATATTGCTTAAACTAGCCAGATGGGGTTTAGTAAATAACAGAGAGGGAGCTGTTTTAGGAGTCTGTTGAGAACTTTATCGCCCATAAATTCTGTGCACTGGTGTGAATAATCTAAAGGTCTGTTTCTTAGTGTGTGAGGAGGGCGTAGTGGAGAGGTTCAGCTGTTATTGGTCCAGCTGTCCTTGGAAGGATTCCCTCACACATTGCTGTAGAGGAGACACTATTGAATTTCATTCCTAAAAGGACAAAATGGAATTGCCCACAAAAGGTGACCTCTGTATTATTTTTCGTATGCCTGTGATAAGTCATTATAGGCTACAAACCACGATGAAATTTGACTCTGAAGTCGTGCTAATAATGTTGTGCATTCAACCAGAACACAGATATCAGCACAGATTAGAATATAACTCATATTTCAGTCAGGAAATTGGTTGCTATATCAGTTGTATTTTAACTTTGCTGGAGCCCTTTCTGGAAATGAAAAGATCACGAAATATTGCAAGATCAGCGCGTCCTGTGTTTTCTGGCTAGAAAGCACGGTCATCTTGTCTCTTGCTGTGCATGTGATGTCACTTTCCTGTCTTATCTTATCCCATCATTTTGAGAGAAATTCATTTAGTTGAATATTTTGAACATCCTATGTGGCCCCGCTTTCTTTATTTAATGAAATGTAGACTAGTGTAGCTTAGACTCCTTTAATTACACGTAGTGAATCCCTTCCTAGGGCTGCTTATGTCTAAGAGGATTACTGTGACACTAATGCCGCCGTTCAAATGGTCTCAGAGTACTGACTGTCGGCGTTGGCCGACCTGTTGTTGTAGCAACGCTGTTTCCCTCTCACACTCTTTCCTTACCCATCTTTGCTGCATGCCATTATGTTTTCATTTCATGCTCTCTCCTCCTCTCTTCCTTCTCCTTTCACTTTGCCTTAATACCCTCACATGTCACTTTTTGTTTCTATCTCCGGGTCTTAACTTGCCCCTCCCCCCCACATCTCTCTTCTGTTTAAAAGGTGATGTGTATTGTCAGATGCAGCAGCCATGAAAACACCAATTTTACAGCACAGGATTTGAGGAACAGGGGTTCCTGGGGGAGAAAGGAGGAGAAAGAGCACTATAATTATAACACACGCACGCACACACATGCACACCTTTGTATTACTATACATTTACTTCATTCATTCTCTACCCCCTTGCCCCAAACCCTATTCTTCACCATCAGCTTTTCATTCCTAACATTAATCTAATTTGAACTCTAACACTGAAATAAACTCCTGTAAAAATCCAGTTGTTATTACCTCAGCCAGTTGTTCATTTAGAACCAGTCTGGAGCGACCTTCTCTTTCCTCTCATACACAGTTTGATATTTCTAGCCTGGTCTGGAGAGAAAGATGCATGCTTCAGCTCATCGGCAGATGACCCGTGTGCCAGCTGAACTTCTTAGCTGAGGATCATATCTGGTCTCCTTGTGCTGGATGCACAGATGGTACCTTCTCTTAATCAATTCAGGTTTTGCAGTTCATCCGGTTTGCAGAGAAGGTACTGAGCTCTCAGGGAACTTTGTCGCTAGTAGAATCTCTTGTTGTCTTGCTCCTGTCCAAGGCCATGTTGCACTCCCTATGGGCTGTGTGTATTAAGTTGTAACATACCTTTCACACGTACATTCTTTTTTAAATACATCAGTACAATAATACAATCAAATACAGATAGTATAAAATATAGTTCGATAAAGCAAGCAGTCATACAAACGTATCCATAGTCGCTTCTTTCTTAATAGCTTCAGAGAGAGCGTTCCAGACTTCTGAAGTATAGCTAATAATCGCTGCATCACATTTCCAACAGCAGCAAAGCACCTGAGGGCTTGTGAAGGGGTGTGGGCTACAAGAGAATCGACTGTGAAGGCCAGACCTGATCCGCCAGGACCTCAAAAATATTTTATATTCTATGTGACACAGGAGCAGTTTAGCCAGGCTGAACATGAAATACACCCTCCTTGTTTTCATTAAATGTCTAGCTGCAGAGCCCTGAATAAGCTGAGGAAGACTACGGATTTCTTTGTGTAAATTATAGTCTGTCAGTATCTTCTAGAATTAAAAGGGAAAAAATTTGATACAACAATTCATTACAGGGTTAACATAACATGTTTGCAGTCATGTTTGTTTACAGCCAGGAGTTGTAAAAGCATTGTAATGCTGTGTTTTGCTGGTATTAGAGCTCGTGAAATGGAAGAGTGGTGTTTTTCCATTTTGAGTGAATGGATGTCGGAATATTTTTCTTTCTGGTACAAAACTGTAAAGCACTCAGGTGTTTAGCCTTCTAAAACAGTAAACATACGGCTTGCTCTCGCTATAAATTGGCACTGGCTAAAAGCATCTGGCGTAAAATAACTTGGTTAGAGACTTGGTTAGTATTCATGGTCTTTGTTGTGTCATGTAATACTGACTGTCCCGATGGAGCTATCCCACCTTCAAATATCTCTGCAGTTCTCTGTCTCTCTTTTTCTACCCTTTTCCCTGGTGTGGGTCATTGAGCAGAGATGAGTACTCTCCACCTATTTGCCCCACAAATGCAGCCCGTGGCTGGTGAGCGGGGCCTGCCCCACTCCCCTCTCCTTGCTGGGAGTCCAGAGGTGGAATGAGTTTTCACGCTTCAAGAACAATGAGTCTTAACTCTCCTACTGACCTCTTTCACTATGTCGATGAGTCTTTTACTTTTTCCAGGATCTATTCTCTCTTCTGTTTTCTTTTTCTCCTTGGGATCTCTCACTCCTGCCCTCTCTGTCTTTCCCTTTGACTTTCTCGCTGCCTTTGACTCTAGCTGCGCCTCTCCTCCTGTCCATGGTGCTCTCTCTCCATCTCGTCTAAACTCCTTCGACCATTGTTGTTGCGTCTGAAACTTTTAATTGACTTCTTGTGCCACCCCCTGTTTTTTCTGTGCCCTCCTTCTTTCTCTCCTTGTTCAATTATCTATCAACAGTGATGGAGTTTAACACAAACCCTGACTCGAGCTTTAATTGCCCTACTTTCTTATCTTGTATTTATTTATTTTCACCATTTGTTCATTTTTTTTTAACGTGTTCTCGAAGTGAACATTTCACCAAGCGTAAGGTTTCAGGGCTTGTGGTATCTCATTCCATTACTTTTTATCTTTGTAGTAATTTGTGTTTATATACTATATACTACTATTTTCACTTCATTACTTATTTATTTTTAACCTGTGTTGCTGCTTGTCATACTTTCTCTCTTTTCAGGATCTGTTCTGACACACACACAAAAACCCCTGAAATAATGTGATCTTAAAAAGATAAAAACAAATCATAGCAAACCCTTTCTCTACTGGCTCTATACTCAAAAGACTGCACATCAGACATACAGTACTGTGCAAAGGTTTTAGGCAGGTGGGAAAAAATGCTGTAAACTAAGAATGCTTTCATAAAATGGAAGTGTTAATAGTTTAGATTCATCAATTAACAAAATGTTAAGTGACCGAACAAAAGAAAAATCTAAATCAAATAAAGAGTTCTTGGTACTACCCTTTGCCTTCAAACCAGCAGCACTTCTTATAGATGCACTTGCACAGAAATGGGCAACGTTGAGGATTGTAGACGCAGCAGTCAGTCAAGGAGACTTAGTGCAGCAGATGAAAAACACATCAAGCTTATTTCCCTTTGAAATTGGAAGATGTCCATCAGTGCCATCAGCTCAGAACTGGCAGAAACTAGTGGGACCCAGGTTCACCCATCTACTGTCTGGAGAAGTCTGACCAGTCAAAGTCAAAGTCTGCTTTATTGCCATCCTGCAGCATGTACAGGACATACAGAGGATTGAAATTGCATTACTCTCAATCCCTCAAACTGGCTAAGCAAAACTAATATAGCCAACTAATCAAAACAAGACATAACATAAGGGCAACCAACCTAAAAACAAAATAAACAAGGCACATAACAGATTTAAATCTGTGGGTTTGGGTCATGTACAGTATCAGTGCAAATATATATATTATATTAGTGCAATAGAAGTAGCTTATGCATTGGTAAAGTGAATGTTGTGCCAGTGCAGTCCCTGAGAGTGTCTGGGTTCAGTGTTAGGTGTCGGTGTGAAGGGGGCAGGAGGGCGAGGGGGGGCAGAGCAGCATCCTGACGCCTGGTGGACGAAGCTGTCCTTCAGTCTGCTGGTCCTGGCCTGCAGGCTCCGCAGTCTCCTTCTTGATGGCAGCAGGCTGAAAAAGCTGTGTGACGGGTGAGTGGGGTCTTCAAGGAAGAGTTGCAGCCAAAAAGCCAAACCTCCGACATGGAAACATGGCCAAGTGACTCAACTATGCATAAAAACATACAAACTGGGGGGCAGAAAAATGGCAGCAGGTGCTCTGGACTGATGAAATATTTGGCTGCAGCAGAAAGCAGTTTGTTCGCCGAAGGGCTGGAGAGCAGTACAATAATGAGTGTCTGCAGGCAACAGCGAAGCTGGTGGAGGTTCCTTGCAGGTTTAGGGCTGCATTTCTGCAAATGGAGTTGGAGATTTGGTCAGGATTAATGGTGTCCTTAATGCTGAGAAATACA
>JAVQJF010006024.1:0-42101 GCA_036023855.1 Gadopsis marmoratus
TAACATGTACAAATTGATATCGGTCTGATAAATAAGACTTAAACCAGCCTAGTGCGGTGCCTGTAATGCCAAGTAAACATTCCATTCTCTGCAACAAAATGTGGTGGTCAATGGTATCAAAAGCAGCACTAAGATCTAACAAGACAAGTACAGAAACAAGACCTTTATCTAAAGACCTACATCACAGAGCATGCGCATCACCGGGTTTCTGTAAACACTGCAGGCCCTCTGCTGGAGGAACTGGGGAACAACCTCTGAGCCTCTGGCACTAAACGTGTTGAAGGCTGTCAGCATATATCATTATTTTATTAGGGGGAATTAAATCAATTGAGCTAATAAATACAATAAGGAGTTATATCAATAGAAACCGGCTGACACAGTTTAATGAATGTATCGGCTTATTAATGCTGGCTAATTGCTAGGTAATAATTGAAATGGCAGCTTTGTGCCAAGTGGAGCTAAATGAGTGTCATTAGCTACAAACAGACAGACGAGGGATTCTATGTGTTCAGCTGCCACAGACGTTAACTTTAAATGACGAACGTTAGTGACAGTATTCATGTTATAATGGAGTCAGATGAGTCACGTATATTTTCACCGTGTAGCTAATATAGAAACAGTTACCAACTCACATTATTGTTGTGGTGCAGACTGGTCATTGTTTTATAAAGTCAAAGGTCAAACCCTTCCATCTGATAAAGATGTGCTGCCATTTTCAAAAGTATTCACTGTAGACAGCACATTTGTTTTAATGCTGGCTTCGTCTTGAAACATGTTTTGTTTCTGTTCCCATGGAGCCAGCTTGATGTGTTTGTATGTCACAGAGGTCAAAGTGACAGCAGTGTGTCCCTCCTTCTGCTTCCTTGTGCCTTCCTCTGCCCAGCTTTACTTTTCATTAAATAAGGGACAGTCTCCTCCCATTTGGCCAAGTACTTGCATAGAGTTTGAGCTCTTTTAGCAGGTACAACTGCATCTCCCCAGCTGTATCAATCAGGAAATATACCATAAGCATCAGTAGACTGCTGCAATCTATTTCTTATTTAGAAGGAGCTATTCTGATTGGCAGCCAGACGCGATGACAGATATGAAAACCTGCAGAGTCTCAGAGCTCCGATACACTGTACTATCATTTTGCAAATTAATTTCCCATCATTCAGTGCCAGATGAGTCTAATGAAATCCTGTTCGCAGTCTGTGTCAGACTATATGTATTAGCTTTGAGTCAGTGAGTCTTGTGATAAATGCTGGCACTTTTATCCACTCTGTAAAGTCATCGTGACTGAAGTTCAGGGATTCAATTATTTAAATAATTACACAATTTATGCATTCTTTAATTTGCCATTATATAACAAATTCAATTACATTTGTTGACAGTTTTTTTATTATTAACTGTTTAACTTCTTAGTAAAACATGTTCTCTAAACTCGTGCAGTTCTTCACTGTCAAAGAAATGTGTTAACCAAGAAGGTAAACTGTTGCTAGAATGCAATGATTTTAAAGGTACCTGTAAATCACATTATTGCAATCCATGATTCTTATTTTGAATGTACATTTTGAAAGGAGCAACTCATTCATGACCTCCTAGACCAGATACCAGTGTCGCTGTGCTAGAAAGGAAAAGCCAGCTGTGGGCTGGGTGGGCTGTCAGATGTGGGCTGGGCCTCTCACACAGACTTGATCATCATTCTGGTGCCCTTCATGGAATAAGGTGCAGGACCTTTCCAGGTCTTCCAGTGGAGGCCTGATGCCCAGCCGGTGTGGTCACCAGCAGGATGCCAGTCACCATTCAGACTTGCAGAGCCACAGCGGCTGTACCACCAACCACCATTGTCTGACAAGGAGCATTCATTTTGAGCCATGTCACCGAAGATGCATGGGGAGCAGCCGTCATTGTCACGGTCGAAGGTGCTGAAGCCGAAGCCATTCTGGTCAGCGCCTGCATAGGCACCATGGATGGCATCACCTTTGGACAAAGTTGGAAACCATTTAAGGAAGTTTGGAAATGTAACTTTTGCTGAACAGTGGCCACAGAGAGCACAAGTGGCAGTTACAAGATGATGGCGTGTTGAATTCCCCTTCATTTTCCAAGATGCTTTTGTTTTACATGAGTCATATTAACATTCACATGTTTATCTGAAGTACGGAGTTCTAAAGTCGGTGAGCATACTCAGTAACGTCAGTATCAAGGCTGGAGCTAAACCACTAAACAGAGGGCGCTGTTGTCTGAGAGAAAATAGAGATATGTATGTAATGTAAAGCTATCAGAGCTTCTGCTGACAGAAGATGGTGAAAGAAGTGAAAAATCACTTTCAATGTGAGTGAAGGAGCAAACATCTTGACAGGGAAGCAGCACCCTTTGGTTTGGACCCCAGTATAAGTAGTTTCCAAGGTAACTTCTACTCACAGACATCACAACTATTTCAATAATGATGTTAAAAATGTCTGTGCTGAGCAGCTTTAATTTACATTTATCAAAATAATAAAGTATATGTAACCATGGAAAGAGCACACAAGGAAGGCAAAGATAATATTCTAACAAGCAGGTAGTGAAAGTGAAAAAACATCTGTGTGTCAACCAAAAGCAAAAGTTTAAAGAGTTTAAAGAGCAGCCATTAGAAAAGCCTGCAGTACCTGCAGTTCCTCTGTATTTCCCGACATGCAGTTTGAAAGCTGCTCTCTCACTGCCAAGCCTAAAGTTCCTGTACTCTGCGACAGCAGTGTCATCTTTGTGGTCCCACAGGTCGACCCTCATTGTCCACATCTTGGTTTTGTCCTTGGTCAGAGAGAAAACCTTCTTCAGACCGAGCCAGTGGTCCTCTGGGGGAATCAGCAGACCACAAGGAACAAGGATCACCAAGTGACAGAGAATGATCGGATTCCCTCTGCAGCTACTTGGAGGGCGCCTTCGTTCAAAACACATTTTAAAGCTATAAACAGCATGTTAGCTTTCTGTGGCACCATGACAGCTGAAAGGTCCATTTCTGCAGTGGCTCCTCACACAGTGTTTTCCTGCAGGTGTCGTTGATGTGCATACAAAACGTGCATAGTCTACTTTAGTTTTAGAGCTGGAAACTTCACTCACGTGTCAGGTTTCCAAAACCATTTTTATATGCTTCCCATTTCCTGTTGAAGAGAACCTCTCCTGCACTGCGCCTCTGAAACACTGTCCAGCCTCCGTCTGGCTGCATCTCACAGTACACCTGAGCAGGTAATCCAGCAAACATGTTAAGAAAAGCAGCTGCCAGGCTTTTCACACGTCACACAGGGCTTTGGAAAAGATTACAAACAAGTGGCATACATGCTCTCATTTCTTTCTTTCCAAAGAAACGGAACGGCACGGAAAAGTACTACACTTTAAGCTCATTTTTGGTTAAGTCTTGTACTTATAACATATATCTTCTTTTGATTTGTTTTTAATCTTCTACTGTATGTGTCCAACAGTGCCCCAAAACCTCCTAACTCTTCTAGTGTTTCAAAGTTAAGCTGCAATTGAACATGTGCTGAAATGATTAAGACGCGGTTATGACTGGTTATTCATGAGTTTATACGTTTTACAAGTTTCTTTTTTAGCCTTTCCTAAATCAGAAACAGCAAAAGTGTAGATATTAACGAAAAGTGAAAACCGTACAATAGTAACTCTAAGGCATTCTACTGTGTTTCTTAAGTTTTGTTATTTTGTTTGTCTTCTAACATGGATCAGAAATGAGAAGCCTGCTGCTGTCTGAAATCAAGGACCTATTGTTTCCTAAAAATGGTGTCAGAAACTGGCAACCTTTATTATGCTGTATAATAATATAAACTGCATATTTGCAGTGTGTGACTGGAACGTTTGAGGGGCTCAGTGAACGGTCCATTAGCAGCCAGGCTTTCAGTATTACACGGTACACAGGTTTAAAGATTTACAGGTTTTAATGATACCTTAAATGGGGTCTCAACTCCAGGAGGCTGGATTACATAAACCCCACTAGATGCTTCTGTTGACAGAGCCCTGATCTGTGTGCAGTCTGTTCCTGAGGTTAGCAGGACAAGAGAAAAACAACAGGATGATGACCAACATTAAATCCGAATGCATGGCGTGTTGTACCTTCTATCATTTGTACAATACATGAAATTGCAAGTACACTAAGCAATAATAAATGTCGTACCTTGAGAAGAAACTGCTTTCCATTGTTTCTAGCAAAACCACAGAGACAGTTTTAAAGTGAGACTCGGTCTACTGTAAATGTACAACTTAAAAATATAGATATTACAGCCACAGCTGGAGAAGAGTCTAAAATGTGTTCTTGTCTGAAACATATTAAAGAAAACAGGGGGAAGACATTGGAGAGATGAGGATCTTTTACCTCAGCCTGTTCTGTGCAGCTCAAAAGAAATACCAAGATGAGCCCACGATATCCAACCAGACTCTTCATTTTGACCTAATGTTCAGAGGTTAAAAGTGACATGTTAGCCTTAATAGATAATATAAATATCTTTTAAAACATTTTCTAAACCAATCCAATCTTTTAATCTACACACACAACAGTGTTCCCTCAATGAATTTCAAATGAAAACTAAAGTTCACAAATCATCTCTCGCAGAGTGACGGACGTACGACTGAGACAAACCAGACATTTCAGCCTTCATTCACTTTCACTATGAAACCATGAATTTGCCTAGAATTTATTTCTTCAAACGCTTACCTGCGTGCTGGGTCAACCTTGTTTTCCAGCTCAAGTTCCACAATAGAAGCGTTTGTTAGACCAAATGCCACACCTCCTAAATGTTTACTTTAAATGCTGTCACTTCCTGTCACACAGGAAGGAGAGTGAGCAAACTCTGACCAACAGACGCAATCATCTAGAGTAATTTCCTGTATTCCTCTTGAGTAACTCGCTGCTTTACTTTCACAACTCTGACATTTTTAAGCTGAAGCACTCAAATATGTCCAGCAGGTTTCACAGGCTGTTTTCCTCTGACTTTTCCCATCTGGCTGCACCTCTCAAGGTAAACAACATTCCGCGGCTGACTCAAACAAGAAAAACCTGCTGTTACTGAAGCCAATACCTACATTAAAGTCACAATATTGTGCGTGTGGAACGACAGGAAATCATTTATGTAATTTGCATTTCTTTCCATGTGTTTGATTGCAATATGTATTAATTTCACCAAATTCCCCCACTTGTTGTGCTGTTTCCAAGTTTCCCCTTCTTGGTATTGGAAGTGCTGTATTAGTTTGTTATTGCGCCCTCTACTGATTGCTTTCAGATCTAAAGTTGCCGATAAAAACAGACAGAGAAGAAATTTCTGTCGAGAGCGCTCCTGTCTCAACATTTCTTCTGTTATATTTAGGTCTGGCTGTTTGACCTGCAACAATGCCACTCTGAGCAGAAAATTAGAATTTCTAATCATTTCCCCCCAAAATGACCTGCACTCAAAATTCCTCAATTCTTTCTGCACCAGCCGACCGAGAAACGAGTTTTTGAAAATGCTCCACTGTGCCAGAGTGACAGAGCAGTCACCCTCCTCCATGTGTGTCAGGGAAGGTGTGAAGGTGTCTGAGGGTCCCAGAGGAGACGCTGCAGCAGGACAGGCTGCCACCCAGCCAGTCGAGATACACTCCAGCCTGTGGGAGCCAGAAGTAGGGCCTGGTTCTTCCACAGGCTGGGGGTCGCGATCAGCGCTGCAGTGATTCAGCAGACGCCTCCCAGGAGTGGCGCTGGGTGAGGCCTTGCTGACACAGCACCTGGCTGATCTGGGTACTGCAGTCTCTTCTTTCCACTGTCCTACAGGAAGAGAGAGCTGGCAGCTGTGTTTGTGTTCATCGTCACTGCACATGTACAAAACACAGATATGACTATTTCAGTGTTCTTTTAAAAACATACTTTTAATTTCAGAATAATGAGGTCCAAGGCCATATTAATGCCCCGGGGCCAAAGTGGGCCCCTGCTGGCCATCTTACCTCCCGCTCTGTGCACATTGTGAATAGAATATACACATTTTGTAGTTAAATACACTTTAAGCACAATATATAACTGAAATAATAAAGACCATTAAAACAAAACTGAGGGCCTCTCTACAAAACAGCTTATTATACATATATAATACTGCAGTTGTTATCATTTTAATGTGCTTTGGTGGTGCATATAGTATTAAACAGCACATTTGCAATAAATAAAACAGGAAGAAAGAAACAAAGAAACTAAACGGATTATTTTCTTACAGTGTGGGAGGGGGGTCACAAAAGGCTACAGCTACAGGCTTTGTAGTGCAGAGCAAACAGTCTCCAGCAGGTGGCGATAAGAACAACAAACATGCCACGTGCCGTAAAATATAAATAGAGAAGAAGAAGAAGCCTCTGACAACAAATCAGTTGTAACATGTAACTGCTTGTTTGACATTTTTGTGTGCGTTTAATTTGAGCACTTCTCTTATTAAGAGTAGAAGTGTTGTAGTTGAACTTCCACCTCCGAACCGTCGTTGTCATCCTGTAACTGGGTGGGCGGCTAGCTAACGGCTAGCTAACGGCTAACCACAGCTAGTCACGTTTAGGTGAGAACATGGATTCAGGTGTCTTCACGGCCATTTCCAAAGGTTTGTTTTGCGTGTTTGCGGGGAAACGGGAGTTGGCGATGGTGAAAGCGAACGCTGCCTTTTGTCAGGGCTCGCACTCTGAGCTACATTAGCTCATTAAGATAGTTAACTGACTTCTCTGCAGATAGTAACGTCACCCTGACGGGTTTGGTTTGAGCAACGTTGTTGTTCTTGAACAACCAGCGCCAGTGTTTCCAGAAAGGCTGCGTTCACGACACGAAGCGCCAGCAGAGGTTCTGTTAACACTTGCTGTTCTCACGTCCGTTGTGTTACTGTGTCATTTAAACCCAATTGCTTTCAGGAATAGATGAGAATACCGCTGCAAACGGCCCCAGTTTGCCACCATTGACAGGATAAGATTCCCAGTGGACACAGATAACATTCTGGGATGGGAGCTCGGTCAGCTGAGTGGTTTCTGTTTTCCAGGTGAGCCCCTGCCTCTGGCGTCGCTGCGCCTCCTGGTCCCACCTTTCCAACTGATGGCAGCCTCCATGTGGAATGTTCTGAAGAAGCAACAAGTCCTGAACTACTGGAAGGTGGCCGAGTTTGTCTCGGTAGTGACGGACCTGGTCCCGGAGTTGCTGATGTACAAGCACAGGGTGCAACTTAACGTGGGACTAAGAGCCAGGGTGGGTACCAGAGGAACTCTCGCAGCGAATGCAACACTTCCTTTTTTAAGATGGAGGCAATAATAGATAGTTACAGGCCACTAATGAGATGTGAATTGTGTTGTGAGCACTAGTATTTTGGTTTTCGCTTGTCTTTGTCTCAGTATATTCTAGAGTTGTGCCGAAGTGAGCAGCTTGTGGACCCAGACTTCATCTTGTCTCATCTAGACGAGATTAAACAAGCCGACCTGGTGGACGTAAGATGCTGTCATTTCCTGGGCAACAAGCTTAACACCACTTGGGCAGTTATCCAGTAGTGACCCTGTAATCTGTGTAACTGTTATTCCCAGGTGAAAGAATCAGAAGAGGACGTAGCGGTTGGCTTTCTCGAGTTGATCCAGACTCTGCTCAAAGACCCCGAAGAGAGACGAGACTTTTTCTTGGTGAGGCAGCATCACTTGCACGTCTTTGGAGCCAAATCCAACTGTAAATGTTACTTTCCATTATGGGTTACACTTTGTATGAAGCTGGGTCTGTCGGTTGCACAGACCAAGTTGTTTGTGGAATCTGGTCAATACAAACTGCCTGGAAACACGTTTGAAATAAAAAATGTAAACAACACTCTTACGATATCTATCTCTCTGTGTGTGTATGCATATGCAGAAACATTTAGTATTTATTTTTACGTAGCTGCAGTATTAGCAGAGATGTCTGCTTCTAGATGTGTATTTGTGATATACTACATCTTTTTTTTGTCCTTCAAAGGAGGCCTTCCCTGCCGAGTATGGACCTCAGTATGACAGAGATTTGCAGATGCTGTTCTCCGAGTTCCTCTTTCGGCTGGGTCAGCTGTTGCCAGTTCCTGACCTGGATCAGGTGAGAAGTGTCATTTTTATCATCATTTTGATAAAAAGGTAACAGTATCTCACCATCAAAGAAAAACTACCATATTAATAAAAGTACCATATTAATACAGAAGGTTGTTATTAATCCAACTACAGGTTTACTATGACATGACAAAAAGACCACAAAGGTGTGCAGGTAACACATGCATGTGCTCTAGCCAAGTAAAAGTAAAATTATTGTGTGGTAATATGTCTTACAGGTGTTTCTAATCTGCACATCTGATGTATCCTATTTTTTAAGTTGAAATCTTTTGATTATATCAGATTTGCCGTGATGTGACTTTTCTCCCACAGACTGTTTCCTGGCTTGGAGCCGAATGCTCTGTGTTGGAGGATTGTGTGCATTCAGTCTCGGAGCCTACAGACCTGAAGACTTTGCTCCAGCACCACAAACACCTCGGGCATTTAGAGCAACATGGTGAGTCACTTCCCATAACCACATCTAAATTATTCCTCTTTCACCTTTGAAGCCAATAGCTTGTGTCATTCTTGTGTTTTTCTTTTTCTTTACGCAGTTCCACCTTCTGGCATGGGCGACAGAATCCTCTCCTCTCTTTCTGCAGTTTCCATTAGCAGAGTGGCAAAACCTACAGAGCAACCCAACCAATCGGATCCACCGCAAGGACTCAGTGATGACGCACACACTGTATCATTTGTGGATGAAGTAGCGGTTGAAATAATCACAGTGACAGATTACGCAGAGGTTGAACTGGGAACAAGCACCGACATCGAGATGGTGATTGGAGAAACCTGCTTTGAAGGGACAGACAGTAGCACAGTGGCTGACGATTCACTGGTAGAGCTTGCTGATGACACAACCAGGGAAGAAGAAATGGGTGAAGCAGTCAAAGAAGCAACACAAGAAAAAGCTGCAAGTGGTTTGCTAAACATACTGCTTCCAGAAGTTAACAAGGACAACTTGGTGTTCTCCCAACACAAGAACTCCATGGGACCTCATGACTGTCCAGACTGCGAGAAGAAATTCAAGTTTGCCTCTTCTCTAATCGCCCACCGGGTCATCCACACTGGTGAACGCCCCCACCGGTGCAATGACTGTGGTCGCTGCTTCTCTTTCAGACAGTCCCTCGACAGGCACAGACGCACACACAAAACTGGACGCAAGTACGACTGCGTTATCTGCGGGGAGACCTTCCACTCCTTGTCGGCTCGCACAGAACACAAGCAAACACACGTGGAAGATGGTGTTTACACGTGTCACCAGTGCAAAAAGAAATTTACCTGGGAGGTGGCACTTGCAAGGCACCTGAAAACTCACGCCTACGATCACAATGCAAACGAGCCCACAGAGAGCCGTAAGGACAGGCAAGAGGTTGTCATAGGTGATGAAAGTATCAGCGAGGCTCCTGTTGCGCTCGCCAAACTGGACAGCCAGGTGCAAGCAGATGATAACGGTGGCCGTGATGGAGAGAATGCAGAGGTCCCGAGCAGTGAGCGTGTCACCTCTGAGCCCGAAGGCACGGCCCCTGAGCCCGACAATGAAATTGAACCTTCACTTGTTTCCCAGGTCAAGGTCCGCACAAGTGGGCGCAAACGTAAACCGACCATGAAGATCCAGGTGATAAATTTACAGAAGCGCATGAGCACAAGAAGGAAGGAGGCCATCGAGGTGAACCCTCCTGAGCTGAAGCCTTTGCCTTTTAATTGGTAAAACCATCTGTCCTCATTAACCACCTTCGATGTGGTTTCGTACATTTCTGTTTGTCATTCAGTTTTATTTTTGCAGGTCTAGTACATAGAAACATAACGTACTATATTATGTTCAGTTGAATATATGGTGTCTGTGGTGGGACGTCAGGCAGATCAAGCGCCTCATTATTTTTTCTCTCTCAACAGTGCAGAGCACTCCTACGGGTCCTCCGTGGTCTCATCAAAGGACGGTGATGAGAGTGAGTGATAATCTTTATAAATATCTAGAACCCCTAATGTTACTTTCTTGCTCCAGTCTCCAATACGTTTGTTTTTCCATAAGGTTCTGTAGCAGATGGCTCATCGGCTGCTTTCTCCTGTCCGGAGTGCTGCTTCCACCACCCAGAAGAAGCACTGGTCCAGCAGCACATTGACACGGTTCACTCTGTTCAGACTGAGGAAGACAAGCTGTCCTTTCAGCCCCTCACAGATGAAGAGGGACGTTTTAATTGTCCAGACTGTGAGAAGAGCTTCAAGTTCCAGTCCTTACTAAAAGCCCACCAGCGCATCCACACGGGCGAGCAGCCCTTCCTTTGTTCTCAGTGCGGACGGCGCTTCTCCTTCAAGCAGTCACTGGAGAGACACAAGCAGACGCACAAGTCTGGGCGCAAGTATGAGTGCCTGATCTGCGGGGAGTTCTTCAAGTCCCTGGTGGCTCAGAGGGAGCACAAGAGTACCCACATGGAGAATGGCGAGTACCTGTGTACAGAGTGTGGCCGGGCGTTTGCCTGGAAGTCGGCACTGGTGAGACACCTGAAGACCCACGGGGAGGATGCTGACAAGGTGGAGCACTCCTACAAGTGCCCTCGCTGTGACCTGGGCTTCAGCTGTGCCAGCTACCTCAACAGGCACCTCCAGACTCACAAAGAAGAAAGGGTGCACACCTGCAACTGTGGAAAGAGCTTTGCCTACCGGGCAGCTCTCACTGCACATCGCCGCATCCATCAGAAGGAGCGGCCGCACATATGCACACAGTGCGGCAAGGGATTCCTCTACAAGGGGGGTTTGCTGAGCCACATGAAGATCCACTCGGAGGAAATGCCCTTCATGTGTTCCTTCTGTGGCAAGAGCTTCAAGAGGGAACGTAACATGAAGAAACACGAGCACGGCCACACCAGGGAAAACGTGTTCAGCTGCTCGCAATGCGACAAGAGTTTTGTCTATAAGGCGACTTTGATCAGACACGAGCTGACTCATTCAGGCGAGAGGCCGTACCTCTGCTCGGACTGTGGGAAGGGCTTCTTTTCCCACGCTGAGCTCCTGAAACACGAGCGTTTCCACACAGGCCACAAGCCCTTCCAGTGCCCCCACTGTGGCAAGAAATTCACCCAGTCTTGTTACCTGACCATCCACCTGCGCTACCACACTGGAGTCCGGCCGTATTCCTGCACCGACTGCGACAAGAGCTTCCTCAGTGCCAACCGCCTGAAAAGACACCAGCGGACACATTCGGGGGAAAAGCCGTACCTGTGTGTAGAATGTGGGAAGGGATTCAGGCAGTCGTATAATCTCAAAATGCATCAACGAACACACATCATGAAGTTAACATAGTCGAGACTTGAACTTATTGATCTGGAGGTCATTTTGGACATTTAAATGGTTTGAAATTATAGATTAGTTTGGAGTAGGACAGAAGCTACTGTAGATGAATTGTGACTTTCTATGCAATTGCATCTTGTATAGAAACGTGTTCAACAGGTTCATGCTGAATGTTGAGTTCAAGGTTGTGCAGCGATTAAAGTACACTGAGCAGATGTGTGTGTGTGTGTTTTTTTTGCCTAAAAATCATTAGTCAATGATGAACAGAAGATGTTTTACATAAATCCAGTCTTTATTGTGGGCATGTTTTACAACAGAAAATATAAGAGACTTTAAACATTTGTGTGCTACAACTAACATTTTCTTTTAACAGCAGTGGTTCCTTTTCAAACAGCAACAGCAACACCAACATACTGCAGGTCCTGTAGCATGGAGGCTTGTCTCAGGTTGGCAGTAATACATACAGGAACTGCACCGTAACAGCTCTACAGCCAGTTACAGGTCAATGTTACAATTCAGCTTAGACATCTTTGAGTATTTAGTGTTGCATCTTTACAGAATACCAAGAGGAATTGAGGTGTACGTCACTGAGTTTACGGACAAACTTCAGTTACGTGAAGAAAAATGGCCATACGATTACTCCATCGATTTGAAAGAAAACTAATTGCCAACTATTTCCATAATCGTTTCAGTCACTTTTTAAGCAAATCTCTGATTTCAGCTTCTGAAATCGTTAGTTACAGCCCTAGCTGTGGAGTCATTTTATTAATGTTTCATGTGAAAACTGAAAGATCAAAGTACTAGACAGCTAAGCTACTGCTGAACCTACTGAGAGAGTAAGAGTTTGGGCAGCACACAACCCATGAGAACGATCAAGAAATCTAAGACTTCCCTGCCTGACTAGGCGATGCCTCACTAACAGCACACACGGGCATACGTGATCATTTCAGTCAAGTCGGAACGAAGTACTAAGAAAAACAGTGAAGGCTATGCGAAGCAGTAGCCCTGCTGACCAGACTGTGACCTACATAGCGATGTGCAGAGTGATGGGGCAGTGGTCGCTCCCCATCGCCTTGTTGCGAATCTTGCTGTCGCACAGACCTGGCAGCAGACCGGACGAAAGCACAAAGTAATCGAGCCTCCAGCCCACATTCTTTCCACGGGCATTCATCATGTAGGTCCAGAAGGTGTAGGCGTGGGTCTGCTCGGGGTACAGCTCACGGAAGCTGTCGACGAAACCGGCCTCCAGCAGCTGGCTGAAACCCTCGCGCTCCTCAGGGGTGAAGCCTGCGTTTTTCTTGTTCCCCTTGGGATTCTTCAGGTCTATCTCCTGATGTGCGACATTGAGGTCACCACACAGCACCAGGGGCTTCTGTATGTCCAGCTCGCTCAGGTACGCCTTGAAGTCCACGTCCCAGGTTTTGCGGTAATCTAGGCGCACAAGACCTCTACCGGAGTTTGGCACGTAGGCAGTCACCAGGAAGAAATTGGGGAACTCTGCCGTGATGACGCGGCCCTCGTTGTCATGTTCTTCTTTGCCTGGGGGATTGGCAGAGGAGGTTAAGTTAACAATTCGAGGCAATTACTTGACCAGGATTCAAAGACATGTTCAGTTTAAAAAGGTCTTGTGTAGGTTTAATTGTGTTCACAATGGAAATGAAAGCTAATAAAGACGGACAGCAAGGCAGAGTCACTCTACAGCTTAACATTCTTCTTTGCAGTGAATAAAACTACGTTAGTCTTTTAAGGCAATAGTTCATCTCATCTGTGCAGTAAATATGAAGCTACAGCCAGGAGCCGCTTAGCTTAGCACAAAGACTGGAAACAGGCAAACAGCTAGCCTGCCTACCAGCAGTGCCTCTACAGCTCATTATCTCGTCTGTACAAAAACCAAAGTGTATAAACGACAATACACAATTTTACAGGGTGTGGTAGCAGTTGCTAAGCAACCAGCAGAGACTCCAGGAGGTTACTGCCCCCAGCAAAGAAATAGTACTGCAAATAGTCCAATTTTATTTCTCAAAGTGTCGAACTTCAAATTTAAACTTAAATGTCTTTTAGTGCAATTTCCAAACATGTGATTCGAAGCAGAACCTGACAAACTCGGTTTATAAAATTACACTCGAGAGTCTTATAAGAAAACTGATGTCTTTTTTGCCATTTCATAGCCACCAGTGCAGGCTTGAGACTTCTTAGACCAATGAATGAAGTCTGCTACACAGGCCCGGGGTTTTAATAGGTCCAGAAGACACCACTCACCAATGCCATAGCTGACTTTGATGGGCTCAGTCTTGCAGAGCATGGCCACACCACTGTAACCCTCCTTGTCATCGGACACGGCCCAGTACTTGTGAGGGTACTCTGGCATTGAGGTGATGTCAGCAGGGAGGTTTTTCTCTGAACACTTGGTCTCCTGCAGGCACAAAACATCTGGAGCCTCCTCACGCACCCACTGAGAAGACAAACACACAGTCTCAAAACCCAACTTGGAAAGTGATTTATGTTGCTTTAATTGGACAAGTTCACTGCAAACTCACATCCAGGCCCTTCTTCTTCACCCAGGCCCTCAGCCCGTCCACGTTCCAGGAGGTGATCTTCATGTTGGCATCGCGTCCATCTTTGCTGCTCATTTTGTCAGGAGGATCATCGTACATTACTGGAGCCTCCGGTTCCTTAGACTTCTTTGTTTTCTTTGCAGAAGCTATGAGGCGAAACATGTCTTAATTAGGAAAAAGCATTCAATGGTTGCTGTAAAGAGCAGTGTGCATTTAGATGTGCATGCGATACCAGAGCCGGTGTCATTTCGCCCGTCTGCGGCCGCCTCCTCTGCCTTCCTGCCTCTCTTCATGCTCGGACTCAGTCGGACCGCAAACACACCTCTCACACACGCAGCACCAACACACAGCAGCACGCGCACCGCTGGAAGCACAGAAGACGACTTTTTAAGGGACATGTTTGTCTGAAAGTGTCGGTTCAGCCATCAACACACTGAGCACCAGTGTACCAGGTCCACATCACTGGATTTTGGATGTTGACAACAATGACAGCAGCAACAATAAATCATAAACACACACAGTAACACGCAAACAGGGTTGATAGGAATCCCTTAAATATTCAATAAGTGGAAGTATAGTAGTTATTTAATAACTATAATACAAAGTATCTGCAAAATAGCCCAGAATCTATTTTCATGTTTGTAACTAATATTTCTGTGGAACTGGCAACGGTGTTTGTTTCCATCAAGACCAACATGATTATCTTAAACACTGAAAACGAGCAAAACGATGCATGTAGCAGGCACAACAGGTTTAATGCTATGCAATGCAATGCTATGCTATGCTATGCTAACGTTCCCTCGGTGACAACGAGGTCAGAGGCGGCAGCGCGCTCTGGAAATGTATGGAGAACAACCAGCTAGCTTCCTACGGCTTATTTGATTAATCAACAAATGCAAATGTTAACTAAAACCTGCGTTACTTTAAGCAGCTACACGGTTCAGGAACAGGACATGCAAATAATCTTACTTGCACTTCAACAACAGGATGCACAGACCATCCGGTGCTGCTTCACCCACACAAACACACACACAAAGCAAAGACCCCTGACCACGTGCTCGCTGTGCGTGCTGACTGCCTGACGCATGCCTGATCATAACTACTAAAACATTTACTAAATCACAATTTACATTTCCCATTTTGAAAGAATTGATAAGAAACACGCAGCAATAGTTAGTATAACGTGCATTGCATTGTCCTGACATGCCGCAGCAGGAAACATGATTTAGACTAAAGGTTTTGTTAAGGCCAACGCTGCGGACGGCAGTGTTCAGGACCCCGAGCTTCAAACGGACTGACTGAGCGGCCGAGGGTCGCCGAGGCGCTGAACTTGTTAGTTTGGAAGTTTAGCTGCCACGAATTTCGATGAATGTGAACTGCCGAATGTAAGTGAGCAGCTCGGTGTTTATCACCGCAGCGCTAATATAAGCTGGTAGCACCGCAGCGCTAATATAAGATGGTAGCACCGCAGCTAGCTGCACAGCGACGCTACGTACGGTAACCAGCAGGGGTCATTTTGGGCTAATTTATCTCCTTACATGTGTCATTGCTTTGAGTTTAAAAGTACAGTTTGACATTAGAGTTGGGACAGTTAAACGTCCATATGCTTATCACCGAATCCTCACAAAATATAAATACCCAGTTATGATAACCTCGACAAATAATTCACAGAAAAGTAGAGACATGAAACAACGTCTGTCTGTCCAGTTTTGATCTCCAGAACGTGACGTTTAGACCATCTCTTATTTTTACCTTAAGGAACTGCCAAAAACAGCAAACGTACAATTAACACTAAAATCAAGTAATTTATGTAGTTTATTCAAAGCATTAATGTGCAGAATTAATAAACCTGGTAAATATATTGATTTGGTGACATGTTACTCCCACTGATTTCAAATGAAGTAGCATGTTCTTTAATTTAGTTTATTCCTGATCACGTACCTGCCTGTCGTCGTTCATTCTTTATTTTTCAGCAGACCGAATAACTAGATCGATACCCTTTATAGCCACGTAGAAGTGGCTGACGGGAGGCAACTGTCCATCCACTAACTTGTGTGAGAACCTAAAACAGCCTACGTAAGCAATAAAATGGTTTAATATTTAGTGATATTAAACTTAGTCAAATTTGATTAAAAAAAATATTAATGACTTCGCTGTGTGAGCGAAGGAGACCAGGTATCCTGAAGGACTGATCCCCTCTTCCATGAATCGGCCCAAAGCTCTGGAACACACTGCCGATAGATATCAGGGAAGCTACACATCTTCGAGAGCAAGCTACAACTCCCTTTTCATGCTAATTTTATGCCATTTATTACATTCTGTTCAAGCTTTATTTCTCTTAACTGCACTTTATCTTATGGCCTTCTCTTCTGTGAAGCACGTGGTGCATTTGATTTCTTTATTGTAAAGCACTTTGAACTGCAGTTCCTGTACGAATGGTGCTATATAACTAAAGTTTAGAATTATTATTTACATTGTAGGCAGCACTTTAATTACATTTAAAAGTCTCTGTATCTGCACTCAAAGTGTGAAGATACTGAGGTGATGAACGCAGCTCAGTTGTTCTGTGTAATGTAAAAAAACGGGCAACAGCCCACAGTTTATCCTAACTGGAATATCCGGCAGTACCTTTAATATCTCATTATTTTGTTTGAAACATTTGACCACCAGTATTTCGATTTATCATGCCTAACCTTTTGTGGGGTGGTTTCTTGGTGGAAATGGGCTTCCAAGAAATATGAAGTGGTTAAAGGGGAAATACACTTTAACATAGTTATGCTCCTTGGCTTCAGTGCAAACACAGAATGCATTAGTCTTCACTGCATGTTGCTTTTCTCTTTCCTAAAAAAATGTTTTTTAGCTGCCATGACTGTAGTAATTGGATTTGAGGGCAGTGCCAATAAGATCGGCATAGGAATCATCAGGGATGGTGAAGTTCTCTCCAACCCCAGACGGACCTACATCACCCCACCTGGTCAAGGCAAGTCACGTTTTAAACACTAATGTTGCCTTCACTTCGTCGGCGATGTGTCAAAGTCTAACAGTCGTGCTTGTGAACTTGACTGCATGTTTTTTTTTACCCATCAGGCTTCATGCCGAGTGACACTGCCAGGCACCACCGCGCCGTCATACTGACTGTCCTGCAGGAGGCGCTGCAGCAAGCAGAGCTTAAGCCTGCAGACATCGACTGTGTGGCATACACCAAAGGTAACAGAAGGTAGACACTTAAACTCCACTGACATCAAGTTAATGAAATTCTAGTAGGCTTAAGACATTTTGACATGTCACAGTAAAGTAACCACAGCTGTCAGCGATAAAACAAATGATGGCAGAATTCCAGTTTCCTGCTACGACAAGTCAAAATGTCTGCTGTGAAAAAGGCTTGTTGAGCAAAATCAAATCATATTGGCAGGAGGGGAACATTCACTGACCATTATACATTTTATTTTGAAAGACCTGGCCTGATACATTTAATATGTCCAATACAAAACTAAGCTGTCGTGTCATTAACTAAGAAACACTTGCATCAGTTATCAGTTTTGATCATTTCACCCACAGCACATCCATAAAACGCCTGCAAGGCAACAATCAACCTGACAGAGATATCTTTTATCACCCCAACCTGACAAACTGTCGCCCTTCTCCTGTTTCTCTTCGTCCTCCGTCAGGTCCTGGTATGGGTGCCCCCTTGGTGACGGTGGCTCTGGTGGCTCGTACAGTCGCACAGCTTTGGGGGAAGCCGCTCCTCGGTGTCAACCACTGCATTGGACACATTGAGATGGGCCGACTCATCACCAAAGCCAACAACCCCACCGTGCTTTACGTTAGTGGAGGGAACACTCAGGTTGGTCTCTGTACGCAGGACAAACTACAAGTCTGGGCATTTGTCTTGTTCTGCTTTTCTTTGGCGCAAAGCTTCTGCATTGCACTTCCTGACAATCAGCTGTCAACAAAACAGCGTTGGCAGAGCTGTCACCTCCACTGACTTTATGTAATTAGACTTCTGTCCACGTCTTTCTGTGCAGGTTATTGCATACTCGGAGCGGCGGTACAGAATATTTGGGGAGACCATCGATATCGCAGTTGGCAACTGTTTGGACAGGTTCGCTAGAGTTATAAAGGTGTGTGCCATTACCATCTTCATTATAACAACCATTTTCCTTTTACTGTGTGTCATAATGCTGTGTGGAACCGTTCCTCCACTCAGATTTCCAATGACCCCAGTCCAGGCTACAACATCGAGCAGATGGCCAAAAAGTGAGTGAGATCCACTGAGCAGTGTGCTTTTTGTTTTTACACCACTAATATTTAGCTTTTTGTCCATGCTGTTAGAGGGAGTCAGTATGTGGAGCTGCCATATACAGTGAAAGGAATGGACGTGTCATTTTCTGGGATTTTGTCCTACATTGAAGTGAGTGGTTTGCTCGTCCGTGGAACTATTTATCGACAATAATCTCTATCATCTAAATAATGATTTGATCTTCTGTTATTATTTGACATGGTGCAGATATTAAATAGGCAAAATATCCAAGACTACAGTTTGATGTCTATTACTTCACCATTCTTTTGCTTTCTGATCCCAACGGCTCTTTTCTCTTTTTCTTCCACAGGAAGCTTCTCATAAGATGCTGAGCTGTGGTCAGTGTGCAGCAGAAGACCTGTGCTTCTCCCTGCAGGTAAACTGGTGCCCTACAGACAAGCTCTATAGAACCATTTGTAGAAGCATGTTTAAGTTTAAAGGCTTTGGTTCCTTCAAAACAAACATTGTCCACAGTTGTTTTAGGATAAAGCTTCATTCAAACTCCATAAGAGCACCAACATGTTCTTCAAACAACTTCATGTTGATCTTGAGGTATTTGGTATGAGATATTATTAGAGCTACAAGAAGTTATTTTCACACCAGGTGACATCTGGAAATGTCCCGTTTTGGCCAACAAACCTGTGAACATTCAGTTTACTATCATAAATGACTTAGAAAAGGATGAAATCCTCATAATTGAGGCCACAAATTTTGGTCATTTTAGTTTGAAAAATGCCCAAAACAATATTTGATGATGTATTGCTCAGCACTAAAGCCTCACTGCCTGCAGGAGACCGTGTTCTCCATGCTGGTGGAGATCACAGAGAGGGCCATGGCTCACTGCGGCTCCCAAGAGGTCCTCATCGTCGGGGGCGTTGGCTGTAAGTGTCAGAAAAAAGTCAAAGATTTTAACCCTGCTGAAAAGCTTTTATGCTTCTGGGTCACGTTGGTTGGTGTATTGTTTTATAACCCAGTGCCCAAATATGCAGATATTCCCAGTCACTACAACACACGGGTACAATGTCACAGCAAATGAGTGGGCTTTGCTTTCTAAAGCTGCCCTTTGCAAGTTCTTCAGACAAACGGACAAATGTACAATAGGAGACACAGGTTGTGTACACTATTTCACCACACTGTTCTATTGTACACTGTTTGTACAGTTGTGAAGTGCATAGAAATCCGAGTCTAAAGACAGTTTTTCTATTTAAAGGAACAGGTTACAACAATGACTTCCCACAAGAACACAAATATTAGCAGAGCAGCAACAACACAAGAGATTCCTCCCATCGTTGTACGTGGAAAGCCAAAGAAAATGTCTCCTAATGGGGGAACAAGATCACTCTATGGAGTACGACGCATCCCATAAAATTCTTTTACTTTTGGTGCAATCAAATGCTCCTATTAACCTGAACATTTTCCTTTTCTTCATACATATCTTCTTTCTCTGTCATGATTTTAAGGTCATAGGGCTAAAAAGCAATGAACTGATGTTCTTCACCCAGGAATCTTACTATAACTTTTTACATGTTAGTCCTATCATAATTAAAATAACCAACTGGTCTCAATTAAAGCCTTCACATTAATGTATTCATCAGAAGCTTTGACCTGTCCTTGTATGATTTCGCTGTCAGTTTCAGATCTGTTGTTTGCTTTGCAGGTAACCTGCGTCTGCAGGAGATGATGGGGGTGATGTGTAAGGAGAGAGGAGCCAAGCTGTTTGCCACAGACGAACGGTAAACCAGTCAAGACAATCATGCTAAATGTTCCCAAAGTTAAGGTATTGTTGGATGATTGTTTAAGCAGTTACTTTGCAAACTGCTTGGCAGTAATGTGCATGCAAAAAAACACTGACATGGTCATTAAAAAAAAGTTCCAACAGTCGGATTTCAGTGGGCCAGGAACATTGTTCCAGGTTCAGTCAGGTAGGTAACTGTTCACTTTGTGCCACAGGTTCTGCATAGACAACGGAGCAATGATTGCTCAAGCTGGCTGGGAGATGTTTAGGTCGGGACAGGTGACGGAGCTGGAAGACTCGTGGATCACACAAAGGTAGACTTCATGTTACTGCTTCCTTGTGGATCATGATTGCAAACTAGTCATTGTGATATAAAGTGGAATTACTGTTTCCCTCAGAGCCTAGCTACTACGATTACTACCACTTTGGAAATAAAAGCAGCATGTTCACACGAGTTAGTTAAATTGTCAATTTTTATTTTTTTTTTATAGAGAGAGAGAGAGAGAGAGAGAGAGAGATATATATATAGAGAGAGATATATAGTATGCGACTACACTGACTACACTGCAAGAAATAACCATAAGAATCCCAATTTGAACTGGAAAATTTAAATTATGTAATACAATAGAACAGAAAATAGAATCTGTATTAAGTAAAACCTGTGAAAGTCTTCACTAATGGGCTCTTGGTATACAGAGAAGTCAGAATGTAGGAGGAACTTTAATATTGCATCCGGTCCAAGTTGACCGTTATTCTCCTGCTGTAGGTACAGAACAGATGAGGTGGAGGTGACGTGGAGAGACTGAGGACACCCTGGTGCTACATGTTGTGGTAGATGGTGTAAAACACCTGACCTCTGAAGAGACGACAACTTGGGGGAAATTAAACATTTTGCAGAAAATGCAGCTTCACTCTTTGGTGGCTGCAAGTTCACCATAGTTTGCCAATAGCAACAGTCTAAAACTAAGCTGAGTGAAGAGTTTGGAGATGCATGGAAACACCATTTAATGCAGCCCTGCGCTACAACCATGTGATGTTGAACTTCATATAAAAATAAGTCTACGTTGGAAGTTGTCAAGTTTATTCATTTTATTAAGCAATACTGTTCACTTACATTCCTCCTTTCTCCAGTGTAAATTTCTTTATTCAATAAATTTTTCAAAAAATCATACAGAACGTGGTGACATCCCTTATGGATTCACGAGTAGCATTCATCCGATTAAGGAACCAAATAAAAACAACGGAACACAGCATTAAGATCTGACAGGGGTAAACTACTGTGCCTTTAACTGCACCCTCTGTAAACTGAAGACACCAACACAAGTCCTCTGCATTCATTAACGATAAAACTCAAGAAGGTAGAAGAATATTCGGTTGTAAATCGAGGGGGGGGGGGAGATAAATCACTCCGGTGAGGGTTTCTCGCACACAGGGATTGGTCACAACTGATTTTTTAACAAAGTGCTTGATTGACCGCTCGCTTTACAGAGGACAAAAAAGTCTGATCAAACTGCAGCTTTCAAACGGAGGTGGGGGGGTTTAAATTACACCTCAGAGATTGTTTAAAAAAGAAAAAGGAAGACCAGCTCTACACATACAAGCTTAAAATGGTAATGAGAGGCGATGAAAACAGGTCTGATTAATTAAGGCAGGCTTTCTGTAAGGCGTTAAAAAAGTCCATTGCTGTAAATTCTCAAAGGAGTTAGTCCAAAGTGTCTCAGTGTGGCTTTGCGTGAAGACATCATCCTGAGTGCGACGTGTGTGTGAACGGGACTCACGTGTCCATCTTTAACGTGTTTTGATGTGTATATGCTTTGGGTTTCTCACGCTGCTAGGCCGGGTGCTCCTGGGTGTCCTTGTACCAGACCACCTTTTTTGGAACTGTAACAGAAAAACAAAGCCATGTCAACAGGAGAAGGTTGAAGAAAAGATACATAATAATTAATACACGTCAGTAAGGATTACATCCCTCACAATAAGCTAATATCTGACTGCTAGAATGTATATAATCTTGGATTCTTCAACTTTGTTCCACCTGACCACCGCACAATAAACGGCTACAAACTAATCAAACTCCACATTTGATGCATTTACTGTCCACTGGACAAATGCAGGGCTTTACATTAAATACATTTTCTTCATAAGGTGGGTAAATCATTCTAGAATTAGATGTGCCTTTTTGTGTAATCAAAGTAGTAGCAAACAATGACCACAGATCATTTCAGAGAAGCCAACCCAAAAAAAAGACTGCGACAACACTGGGCGCGTCATATTCAAGAGGTTGGAAAGAGGACGGAGAATGAACATGGTCTCTGGTCTACCATGTCTTCTTAAAATTTGGTCTGTGCTTGTTTTTTGGATAAAAACGAACATCTGTAATAACAGAACAAAAGCTCGCAGGGAATAAATGAGATCTGCCGTTTCCTTCTGTTGTGTATTAATTGTGCGACACCCTCCGTTGATTCTTAATTTCAGTGGTTTCAAAAGTGGGCTGCTTTGTTATGTAGCACCAGGGTTCGTACCAGAGCTGGTTTAGTGGAAAGAGGACGTCTTTGAGTCAACTTACCTTTTTTCTGTTTGTTGTAGATAGCATTCCACTCTGAGGAGGGAAAAAGTCACTGTTAGAGATAATGAACTGAAATTATTAGATTTGATTTTTTTTAAGGCGCCATCGTCAAAGCTCCTCATAGTTCTCACCTCTGTTGTGATAGTTCAACGCCTCCACTAGATGGCGACAACTAAGTAGCAGCTTCCCGTTGCTCTCGTCCACCCCTGGCTGTGCAGTGGGGGTGAAGAAGGTCGCGACTGGAATGGCAGTTTCTTCAGGAGGCTGGACTGTCAGTACTGTCTCGAACTGTAGGTCTGCAGACTGTTCAGCGTCTGTGGGCTGAGGGGGGGGGGCGTTGGCAGCGGGGCGAGTGCTGGAGCCCTCTGTGGCCGGCCTCGCCTCACTGATGAAGCTGAGACCCCACTGGTTCTGTAGCAGCACTCCAATGGCGGGGCGGTCCTCCTCCAGCGCTCCACTTGATGCTCCCGCCTTCACCTTGGAGGCGTAGCTGACAGCAGGCTGCAGCTTGGCGGGGCTGTCCTGCACCGGGAAGGCAGGTGGGGGCTTGAGCAGTGACAGACTGTCCTCCACCCACCTCTCCTTCTGGTTAACCTTTGGCGGCCGCTCGCTTGCTCGACCGACCCCCTTCTGACTTTCCCTGCGGAGGCTGCGTCCTTTGTGCTGCTGGCCCTTGCGTTCTTTTTCCCTGCGGAAGCTGAAGGCGTGTGTGTGTCCGGGTCCAATCAGGTCGCCTTCAGGTGAAAGCTGTCGGGGCTGTTGGTCACTTCCAGAGATGCAGCCTCCACCGCCGCCGCCTCCACAGTTGCCTGAGCCAGGAGACAGTCGTCGATTGCGGATGTGTGGCTCTGAGTTGGTGGCTGAAACAAGGACTGCTGGGTCACACAGGGTATCTGACTCACACACAGTGTTGCTGGCTTCCCATGTACCTGAAAGAAGTATTGGCACGTCGGTCAGATATCTGAATACACTCGCATCAGTTCCAGTTCTTCGTCTACCGTGTGAAACAATCACAATTGGAGAACATTAACATTTGGCCTAAGCTTTAAAAAGTATTCGACTGTATAAAATTACAACTCACTTCCCTGGTCTTATTTTACGTTCTTGCGTTAATTTGTTGACTCACCACTACCAACTGTGTCCAAACAGGTGCCTCACATTTTGCACTTGGCTGTTTCACATGAACAACATGGATGACACATATACACGTGACTCCACTGTGAGTTCGGGCAGAACACTAGTGTTGATGACCCAGAGCCAAACACCTCACGTGGAGTATTTTCAGCTGATAGAAAAGGGGAAAATTGCTTAGCAAGTGTTTGGCCTGTTGTACGGCTGAAACAGTTAGTTGATTAATTCGTAACCCCTCAGACCAACGCCAACAATGCTGATCCATCCCAGTAATTGTTCAGAGCAATGCTCAACAATCTTAGGTCTCAGCTTCACAAATGCAATAATTTGCTCCTTTTCCCTCTTTATTGAACACCGAATATGTTTGAGCTTTAAACTGTTGGTCACACACAGCAAGCAACATGGAAACTGTTGGACGCTGCCAAGTTTCAAACGGGGCAATTTATCGCCATATTATTACATTTTATCGACCAAATGATCGAAAAGTAAATCCGATTTATCAATGAGGACAATAAGTTCGTTGCATGACTGTTGTTAGTGACACAGTAAATGTACTACTGAATACATGGCTGTCACAATATACCTTTTACCACGTTACACGGTCACGTGATGGTCGCCGTGGACACAGCGACGGTTAACGAAGGATTCAACGGTTAACTTGTCGTCGTCGTCGTAACTAGCGGAGCCTTTCCTGTTACAGCCAGACTTCGATCTTACTGCTCGTAGTTTAACGTAGAGGCTCGGTGGCAGAAAGGGGGAGACTTGAAACCCCCCGGCCTCGATAAAGAGCGCGCTCCTAAGCGCCACATTTAAAAAATGCGATCAACTGTTGCGGTAATGTTAGTTTCCAACCCAGAAAGCGGCTGCCCGCAGCGTCGAACACTCTACGGCCTCTAACAGAGTAAGATGGCTACTTTATTACCGTGTCCGCGGATAGAAACATGCTACAATGCTGGTGTGCGCTTCTGGTAGCGGGACAGGATAAGCTACGAGCCGGTGTTAGCCAACTTTAATTAGCAGCGTCATGGTGCGGCGAATTAAACTCGACGGTTTGACTCATCTGTAGCTGCAGCAGTCAGTGTGGTCCGACGATACATCCGAAACCACCGCTGTCGTCGAAGACACGGCTTTATTTGACCTCGTCGTGGAATTAACAGCTAGCTAGCATGTTAGCCAAAGTCAAAGTTTCGTAACCCCCATTCAAAGCGGCGAGCGGTGCCGTCGATGCCGCTAGCACAGATGCTAACACCGTCGGCAGGACAACAAAATAACACGCCTGAAAGTGAGGAACTTCGGTCGGATATGTCCCAAAGTTGTACAAACGTACCTGTTTTGATATGCATTTCCTTTCGTTCTGTGCGTCGTTGAAGCTAAACCGTTTACTAACTTTTGTTTACAGCGTTGAGATAACGACGGCTTGCTGGATGAGTCTTGTGCGGCCACCCGGAAGCGACACGAGAATGTGGGTGGGACAGGAAGTGGCCGCAGTTAAGCGGTCCGGCGGGAAACTTGGAGGGAATTTTAACGTACAACCCGAACCACACTAATAACCTACACGCGACAAAGTTGTAACAGTGATCTATCTGGATTTGTTGCTTTAAAAGGCAGATGCTTTATAAAGAGCCAATAGAGCCATCTGACATACTTTGTATATGAACACGGTTCATTTTGACCTGGTTAAAGTTCCACGCAAATCCTTTGCATATGTACCAATAAACAAATCATCAAAGTGGACATCATATACAACAAATAATAATTCTGGTTAGAAGGTTGATGGCATCAGCAGTTAATGTTAGCCAACACTTATCTTACGTGCTAATGTCAAACCTTTGACTTTATAAAACAATGACCAGTCTGCCCCACAGCGATAACGTGTGTGATATTATTGTTTCTATATTAGCTATATGGTGAAAATATACGTCTCATCTGACTCCATTATAAAGTGAATACTGTCACTAACGTTCGTCAGCTGAACACATAGAATCCCTCATCTGTCTGTTTGTTGCTAATGACACGCAAAGCTGCCATTTTTATTATTACCTAGCAGTTAGCCCGTTAATAAGCATCACAACATTACTCACTCATTTTGTCAACCTTCTTCAAAAACCTTGCAACGTTTGTCCATAAGGCTTTTGCAGTGAGGAAATTGTTTTTTGTGTTCTGACTTTTTTTTTTAAATTCTGACTTTTTTATGAATTTTTAGAATCCTGACTTCTTAAAATTAGAATTCTGAGATTAAAGGCAAAATTCTGATCTTACGCTTTATTCTCAACTTTATATTCCTACACGTGTATTAAACAACGCCTTATTTTATTATAAGGTTATTAGCTCAACTGATTTAATTCCCCCTAATAAAATAAAGATATATGCTGACAGCCTTCATGTTTACAGCCAGACGCTGAGAGGTTGTTCTCCAGTTCCTCCAGCAGAGGGCCTGCAGTGTTTACACAAATTCTCTTCCTGTTCATCCCGGTCAGTATCCGGAGCCGGTGGTCGGTACAGACGGTCTCCGGCTCTCATCCTGCGTCACTTCCTCCTCTTTAGGAGTCCGGGTGCTGATCCATTAACCCCAATCACCGATTTCTGTCCAACCCTGAGCCCGTGGAGCTGTCACGTGAGACAAACTCGTACATTGTTGTTGCGGAATGCGCATGCGCTAAAACCCTTTACTCTCGGAGACGACTCGTTCCTGCTAGTTCATAACGAGAGTGGTTCAGTGAACGAGTCACTCATGATCGACACGTCTCCCCTGCAGATTATTACATAAGAACGTCGCTGGTGGGACTGGTTGACACATGCAATATGTGTAAAAACAAAGAAAGATTCACATTTAGTTTGCTATTTAAACAAATACGGTGTGTTGTGACCATTGTTGACCTCTAAAATATGAATATCTGCTGGAAATCTTTCAGCCAAACTGCCCAGTGCTGCAGTTTGAACTATATGCCGTTTCCTTGTTCCACAGCTGCACTCATACAAGGGGTTCAGTCTAAACGACGTTCTCATTAGGACGACCAGGCTTTAGATAGCAAAAACCTGTCAGCCTTTCATCTCCAGCAGCCGTGTTTATATGACCGACCCCACCAGCACCACCAGCACCACACAGACGACCTCCTTCCATGTTCAGACTGGTCATCACGGATGCAGAGCAGGAGACAGAAGTCGTGCTGAACGTGCTGCTTTCATATTCTATCAGTCTCGAGTGGATCAGACATCGTGCTCTTGTACTTCATTCCTTTTTTTGTTGTCTTGAATGTGACATCCCATAACCTGTAATCAGTCACACAGTGGATCCATTGACAGTTAATTTAATATCAACATGACAACTTACTTAGCAATCACAATAACCAAGTAACGTAGGGAAAGTCACCGTGGACATTTGAGGCCTCCACAGGCTGATCAGTGGCACCATCTTTAAAGTCTTTGGCCTTCTGTCCTTGTCCACAGATGTTTGCGACGCCCTCCGCAGGTAGTCTTCTGCATGTTGTTCTCCCACCATTTCATAGCTTTGTTTCTGATCATTCCTATTTTGCTTCCCTCGTTTTCCTTGGTCATATTTTTTCCTTCGTCCTTCTCTAAACTAGAAACTTGACTTTCTACCTCGGCTTCTCTGCTCTCATCGATGGTTCCCCTGTGGACACTTTGGAAATTTTTCTGGTCCTGTTTCTATCTGGAGCTCCCATTGTCCTTTCCTCTCTGCTCTTTGACTTTGCTTGGCTTTATCACTTTGCCTCTCTTGCCACTGTCCTCCAGATTCTCCACCTCCTCTTTGATCAGTTAGCTTTTAAAATGTCCTTCAATGACCTTAAATGTTACCTACCATCTCGGTCTTCCCCTCCTATTGTTTAAAAAAACGTAAGCAGGTAGAAGTGAGAGCAGGATGAAAGAGAACACACAGTAGTACAATTCCACATACCCAAATAATCCCTTTTGGCTGATTTGGCCATAGCCCACAGACACAAGCAGCTGCTTTAAGAGACTCTCTAAGCACTTACACTGTTTGGGAGGGATGCACAATTCCTGATGACATCTAGAGCTCTTGTCCTGTGGAGGTTGAATGCACTTACTGTAATTCACTTTAATGACTCATGTCTTGATTAGATTTGTCAACAAGCACCAACAAAGGTAACATTCCCATGTTCACAAAAGCAGACAGAAGTATACTTTTCCAAAGGTGATTTTCATGCAAAAGAGTATCACCACATAGAAAATATAATAATGAAACAATGAAATTGATTAAAGCTTTTACTTTGAATGTCAAAGCAACACTCATCTTCTAATACACGCAGCTCAAAGACCCAATCATTCCACAACTATTCCCTTCTCCATGTGTGTGCGAATGTGTCTCTTGAGCCTCGTAGATGTAGAGAAACTCTTCTTACAGAACAGACAGCTATGTGGTTTCTCCCCGGTGTGTGTTCGGATGTGCATGTTGAGGTCGGAGGAGCACCTGAACCTTCTGTCACAGTAGGAGCAGGGATATGGCCTTTCCCCTGTGTGAATCCGTTTGTGGAGGAGGAGCTCACCAGAGGTGAGGAAAGTCTTCCCGCACTGGGAGCACTGGTGGGGCCGTTCTCCCGTGTGAGTAAGGTTATGCCGGACGAGCGAGGTCGACTTGGCGAACCTCTTCCCGCAGCGGGTGCATGCAAATGGACGCTCTCCGGTGTGCGTGTTGAGGTGTTCGCTCTGAGCTCGCTTACTTTTAAAGCTCTTCGGACACTGTGGACAACCGAATGGCTTGAAGTTACTGTGGCTGCGCTGATGCCTCACCAGCTCTCCATGTGTGAGGAATGTCTTCTCGCAGGTGGTGCAGAGGTATGGCCTCTCCCCTGTGTGGGTTCTTCTGTGGCGTGTAAGGCTGGCCAGCTGGGTGAAGCTCTTGTCACAGCAGGAGCACTGGAAGGGCCGCCGGCCGCTGTGAGTCAGCAGGTGCCTGTTGAGGATCTGAAGCTGCGTGAAGCTCTTTCCACACTCTGTGCAGGGGTACGGACGCTCCCTGGTGTGGATCTGCTGGTGCTTGTTCAGAAGCCACACATGCGTGAAGCTCTTCCCACACTCGCAGGCAAATGGCCGCTCACCAGTGTGCTTCATCTGGTGTCTCTTGAGGTCCGACGCCCGGCTATAGATCTTCTCACACAGGGAGCATTTGTACTGACGCCTCACCACGTGACGCTGTCTGTGCCTCAGCCTCTCCAGGATGCTACTGAAGCTCTCACAACATTTCTGGCATTTGTACTGACCGCCCCCTTTCTCTGATGCTTCCTCCGCCACTACGACCTCTGTGGTTAAGTCGAGGGGAGGGTTGCATGTCTGGCCGCAGGCGGTCCTTTCGAAATGCAGCTTGAGCAGCCCCATCTGTGTGAAGCGTTTGCCACACTGAGAGCAGAGGAAGGGTCGCTCCCCAGTGTGAATGCGCTGATGTCTGGTCAGGTCCCAGGAGTTCTTGAAACCCTTGTTGCATTCCACGCAGGTGTATGGGCGCTCGCCTGTGTGTGTCCGCTGGTGACGAGTCACGTCTGAGGCACGTGTGAAAGTTTTGCCGCACTCCTGGCACATGTGAGGGTCGGGCCAGTCGTGGATGGGGAAAGGCTTTGGGAACTCAGGATGTTGGACCTTCTTCACGGGGGCCTCAGCTGTCTCTGTGGCCCCCTGCAGTTTGCTGTACTGTTCAGGGTGGCTGTGCTCAATGTGCTGCAGCAAGTAGGACTCCTGCATGTGGAAGAACGGACACTCGGAGCAGGCAAAGACCTGGGTGGACATCTCCACAGCGGTACCTATGCAAAACACAGAACTGTCTGTTTTCAAAAAATTCAAGCCCCTTTCACCTGAAACAAGGCTCGGTTCAGATACTCGGTTGAGTCTGTGGTTTCTGGCCTTCATATCTGGTTCTCCCATGTGCCTTCTTCTCACATAAGACCACAACAGGCTGGCTAAATGTGAAAACACGTGTCCACACTAGTTGTTGTAATAAAGATCTCTGTCAGACAACTGAGTGAGTAAAATGCTGTTAACCAACAGTGCTACACTGAGAGGCTACTGTTATTAGTTGGAGCTATCGAGCAGAGTTTCAGTAGCAGGACCACACCTCAGCTGAGATAAATACCCACCTAACTCTCTCCTCCTCTTTTCCTCGTGCATTTTATGATCGCAAAGTTGCCTCTAGCAAAATAAAACCAAGGAAGTTAATGACAACAGGTCTGCGCAGCTTGTGTCATCATTTTCAGTTTTCACAATCCACATGAAAACACCAGGGATGTGCTTTAAGATTCACCCACTCTGGGGAACATTTGCAAAAAGCAAAGTTTTTAAGAGGAATGTGGCAGCTCTGAGGGCCAACACAGGAAAAAAACTAAGACATCTTTTGGAATTTAGTTGGCTTAGTGTGGACCTGCTCTTGGAGACACCTTGTCTGAAGCCTCATTAGTATTTCCAGGATGTTATCTACATCTAACAGTCCTCATTTCATTGCAGTTACTTAAATAAAAGGTAGCAGAAGATAAAATTCAGTACCAGTAGGGGAGTGACAGGTAGTTCCTGACACTGACACAAATGGCAAATACCAAATGTATTTGATGAGGCCCCGTAGGACGTGCATTTCTGACCATCTGACTCAACCCCATTGTGTCACGTCAGAAAAAATACGAGCCCACTGTCCACCCACAGGGACAATGTCCTGGCGAGAACGGGCAGAGAAGATGTTTTATAGCTACAAAAGCAGCAGGAAGAGCGGCGAGCCGGAAGGTAACATGGAAAACATGTCAAAGTCAGGTTGACGCTCTTATTGTATCTGTGCCACAGTTTAGCGTCGCTTTAATCGTTATCAAGCATCGTCTTGATGATGATCAAGATGATCAAGCAAAGCATCAGAAAAATGGCAGAAAAACACCGTTAAAGTCTTTCTTGCATTCGGCTGCAGTTCATGCACCAGCTATGAACAAAATGTTAATAGCATTCTGAATCTTTAGCAAAGCTAAACATGTTTTCGTTTTGCACGGTCTTACAAAAGATGCTCGTGTGCCTTCTACAACTTCATATTTGACCAGTAAATGGTTTGTAAATTGGTCTATTTTTTTATAAATTCTTTGGAATTCCTTGTGCATAAGAAATTCAAATTAACTGTAAAATGAATTATAGATAATCATAATGACTCAGTCATATTAGTCATATCAGTCAGATTAGTCCAGGTAAATCGGTGAGATTAGTCTGAAATTTTAGACAGAGATACAAGAGAAAGGGGAAGTAGAAAAAAGATAAAGAGAGGAAGAGGAAAGAATCAGGGTGACGGATGAATTTTTAAACATTATTTTAAATTTAGCTTTCCAGGTTTTACTTTTCTTAACTGTTTTTTCAGTTTTCTTTTAAATGTGCTATTTTTATGTTTGCCATTTCTTATACTCTTTCAAGTTTTATTTTTCTTAACTGCATTTCTGTTTTATGGCATTCTATTGTGTTAAGCACTTGGTGCATTTAATATCTTTGTTGTAAAGCACTTTGATCTGCATTTCTTGTATGAAAGGTGCTATATAAATAAAGTTTATTATTATTATTATTATTACTTATAGAAAAGTGTGCCTATTAATAAACTGGCAATTGAGCATATAAGTAGCAAATCCTCACATTGGAGAGTTGAGAAATTACTGGATTAACTGATAATGAAAGTAGTTGCTAAACTAATCGATTAATCAACTAATCATTTCATCTTTTACACATGAAGACACAGATGAGGCTGTCATTAGTTTCTGTCCTTTCCCTTTATTTATTTTTTTTACTATTATGTCTTTTACATTGTTATTCATTTATTCTTTGCTGCTATCATTGCTGCTATCACAGCACCTCCTGATGTTTGAAAGTGCAAAGTTAAAACCTGAGTGAAATGAACATTTTTATTGTGGTGCAGTGCCTCAAACAGCAAAACTGGTAAATGGTTATGAAAACTTTTGCGGATTTTCACCAGAGCTCAAGAGAACCCCCTTACGTCTCAATTTAATTTAGATTATATCCAAGTTTAAATGTTAAATTTCACTTAAATTAAACCTTAACAGTTCCCAAAGCACTTTACAGATTGGTCTGCCGTGCAAGGTGTTGGCCTCCGTCAGGAGCAACTTAGGGTTCAGTGTCTTGCCCAAGGACTCTTTGACACATGGACAGGAGGAAGTGGGAATCGAATGGCCGGCTCCGGTATTAACCTGCTCTACCTCTCGAGCCACAGCCATCCTCAAGGTGAATTTGTAAACTCTCAACACCTTACAAAGCAAAGTTGATCCATATTTCCACAACTCTGAAATAAAAACACATTGTATTTAGCTGTTTTCCCTCAGCTCCCAGCTCTTCTGTCTTTCTCTGCTTTATACCCAGAGGTTATTCAGCACAATACTGCACAGCATCATGGAGTACATTCTGTATGTATATTATACTGTGTACAATATAATGAAAAGACAGACAAGGAAACAGAATATGAGGAAAAATCTTAGAGAGGGGGGTGGAAGCAGAAAAGGACGGTTTAATACTGGGAGACAGTAGGTCAGGAAATAAAGTTTAAGGAAGGAACTTAAGAAAATGAGCATAAAGAGGAGGTATGCAGTGAGTAATTGAATTGGAGAGGACACACAAACCAAAGTAAAGTAGATTGAATTGTCACTGAATTCATGAAACAGTACGTTATTACCTTATTGCATCACATCATACATTCCAATCCGGCACAGAAACCTGCAGGCTTATACACGCGTAGCTGCCCTCTTCGCATACATCCTCTCACTCATCCAGGTTATTTCATCACGGAATGAGCTGGATGAGCCACGAGGCACTATAAACCTTTCACCACTGACAGGTCTGTAAATCTCACTGTGATGGAGAAGGGTGAACATGATTGATAGCAGGGGTGGCGCAGGTACGTTCGCTTAAAAGCTGTGTCTGTACGCCAAGAACATTTAGGTGACTCTCACACGGACAATAACACGACAGCAAAAATTACCCCGAAGGCCGTGCTGGTGCAGGTGTGTCGCAGGTTTTAACTTAATCTTTTACCGCTAAAAAAACAACAACAACAACAAATACAAGTCGCCGAGAGCTGAGCATATGATGCTGTGATTGGCGATTTAGAGATTGTGAAACTGACAAGTTTTCCTCATATCCCAACGTCCCAATTAGTAAGTCGCTTTTGAGGGATTGCTAGCAGGCATAGGTTCTCATTTTTTCAAGTCAATCTTAGAACAATTCTCGCATGCCCATACACTAAAAATCAATAGGGTGCTTTGACCTAGCGTTGCTTTTATAGTACTGTAGTGTTGAATAGTTTTCTACCCATGGGAGCTGTGTAAAATGAACCCAGTGTTACGTCACCCTTATATTGTCTCAGGATGGGTCCATTTTTAACCCAGTGGTCTTAGTCTCTTGGCAGCTTATTAGTTTTAGTCCAGTTGTAGCCATTTGATTTTTCAGCAGTGTAATTTTCATTTAATCTGACGTGCCTGTGAAAAGACAGCACCAGAGGAAAGAACCAGGGACAGCGACCATTAGATTTACAAGTACAGTTTGTTGAAGTAGAGTCAGGATCCCTTTACACTTATTTAGGCCACATGCCAATCATCTCGTCAAGCAAATCTTCGATGTCACATTTGCAACCGTTGTGAAGCAAAAGAGCTTGAAACAAGATCTGGGAAAATGCCTGCACACTAGAACTGCCTCCAACAGCACGACTGATAATGGAAACAGATCCTTTTACACTGTATTCAGGCCAGGTGCCAATCACCGATTTGACATTAGGAAACCTTTAGCTTGAAAAACTCTAAAGAAAGGTTGCAAATTTAAACAGTTGGCTGGTCCTCGGATTTCAAAAGCAGGTTGAGTCTGCCTCGGGCCTTGAAATGTAATAACTTAATGGAATCAATGTTTGAATACAAAGACGTTGTAAATGCAGTATCACTAAGGAAAAAGTGACATAAAGGTGTGTTGGAAAAATAACCATTATTCATCGTTAAAGTCTATTTTAGTTGTGTCAGTACAGTCAAGGCATCATTTTTAAATGTCTGCAACTATACACCAGCAGCTGTGGATCTGTCATCAATGTATTTAAATATAATCACTTTAGTCCCATTTACTGTAATCAATGTTCTGTTTTCACACACATGTAATGCAGAAATGCAAAACATGAACCCAAATGGGTCTACTTTGATATATAGGTGAAGTACTGCAAATATAAGGAACAATAGTATTTTTAGGTTAAATTGTTTCAGTGTTAAGTTATAAAATATGTGATCATGTTGACTTAATACTGGCTGCTAATAACAACATAACACATGCCCTCATTTTTGGGCCATTGTTTTCTACACACAGTATATTGTGAATTTATACATTAAACATTATACCTGTATTTTCTAATAATAGTAGCATTTGTATAGGATAATAATGGTATATTTTACAGATTGCACGTATAATGTTCTGTACTTTAATATATTGTTCTCAAATTCTACAGTATCTCACACCTCCAATGTTTTTGGCAGAGAATAAGCGAATCAACGACAAGGTCTCATGAGTCACTGTTTTTAGGTGGAACTGTATTTTGTATTAATATTTTATATATTGATGAAAATATTCACACACACCTCATTGTGTACAGAGTTCCAAAAGGAGTCAAAAAATAAAAACAGTGTTAAGTGCAGGAGCGATGGGCATATTGGCTCACCTGGACAGGTAGAGACCTGTTTAGCCAACAGGAAGGGGAGAAGGAGGAGGAAGGACTGGGATGAAGTTACCTGTGAGCTCATCTTGCCCCGGGCAGCGTGGTCGAAACTCACCTTGTGCGGACCTAGAGCATGGGGAGCAAGGTAACAAGGAAAGAGAAGTGAGGACACCCTCGACATCTGGTCCATCCTGCAGTGTCAACATTATATTAGGTGCTCATGTTGGTCATATGTGGCCTAAACAGCATCCAGAAGGATACACAGTTAACATGCTGAAGAAAATATTAGCTACAGCTGTATGTACGGTGCAAAAAAAAGTGCTAAAACATTGGGGAAAGGTTTTTCCTTCAACCAAGATGCTGAAAATGATCATGATGTTAGCTAACCTACAGTCCCAGGGGATAAGCTGTTGCTTGGCTGTCAGTATATACGGTACATTTAGGGGTTAAAGGTCAAAGGGTAAGGGTTAGGGGCCAAAGCAGTAAAGAAAGAGACCTGCACAAGTCTGCCTATACACCCTCAGGGCGTGATATCATGTTTATTGGGTAAACACAGACCCAGCAGGTGAAACACACACATAATATACAGAAGTATAACCCAATGCTCAGATACAAATAGGTACAAACATGTCGGAAAAGAAAGCACAAACATTAGCCTTGCATTCCAACGTTCACATGACCTCTAGCACAAAGTTGTGCTAGAGGTCATGTGAATCTACATCACACTCACTTGCAGTATGGGTTGGGGCATTTTTTAGCTCGCAGCACAAGACTCACCATTCAGAATAGAAGGACAACATGTATACATGCATGTTGTCCTTCTACAGTGACTAAGAGAGTGAAAGAAACAAAACACAGACATAGAGAAGATGCGTTTGCAAATTAGGCCTGCTCAAATTGTCATTTAGCGTAGCTTTCCAAAAGATGACAATTTGAGCTTGTTAGATTATGCAGCAGTAACAGTAACAGCAGTAACAGTAGAAGAGCAACTTTGATTATACAAGATAAACTGCATTTTTCAATAATTGCCAAAAATGACCTAATTTAAAAGGAGCAGGAGTTTTACGTTCCCATGTATCACAACTTGTTCTTTGGGCTCCTCCGCTCTCAGGAGTTTACAGTAAACGGGGTCTTCTGGAAATAAAAATCAAAATGGGAGAAAATGAGAAAGAGCTGTGTGTTTTTATGATGCGTATTTCACCATCTTTGTATGGATTATTGTTCATTCTAATGATCGGTAGCTCGACCACTTTGGGGGAGATTTAGTGTTCCCCTGATCTTTCTTCAAGTGTCTCTGCAGTACTTTGTGTTCAGTCGTAATTAGCAAATGCTAGCATGCTAACACGCTAAAAACATGGTGGACATGGTAAACATTATGCCAAATAAATATGAGCATATTCGCATGACATGAGTATCTAGCCTCAAAGAGCCACATAGACACTTTACCTTGTTAGGAGCACCACAGGCTCACTGATTGGCAGGCATGTCTAAAGACCTTTAGTTTTATAAATTATTTGTGAGGAAGTAAATTAGAATAATGAGCTCCAGGCAAAATGTTAGCTGAATGTTTCTCCAAAATGCTGGTGTACAGTTCACATGAAGCTTGCAGCGTAATTACCCCGTTACATGACAACCATCGCATTTAGCCAAAAGTGTTACGGCAGCTACTTTTAGAATCTCCATTCATTGAACTGCTCAGATAATCAGTTATTTTAAACCACAGGATTGACAGAGATGGGAGACACGGGGCCGCTGTCAGGGCCTGTCTGTAAGCAGTTATCATGGACTAACTATGTCCTGGAAAACACACACACACATCCACACATGCACACTCACCCACAGACATGGACTAGTCTGTACACGTGCATTATACATACACACAATATTAACAATCCCATTCATAAAACTGACAAGATGATACGTGTAACATTAACCACAAGCAGATCGTGTAGCGACAAATACATGTTTAGGACAAAAAAAGGATTCAAGTGCATCCACTTCTCACATATCATTTGAAGTAGGTGTGAAGACATGCACCGCACAGTGTCTTCCAAACAACTTTTAAGTGCTTTTCGATGCTAACAAAGGCCAAGTTCAGCTGTAGTGAATTAGTGTCTTATTACAAGAAAACCCCACTATGAAAACATTTGAGCGCACCAACCTGCCCAAAAACACATTACTTAGACAGATAGAGGCAGAGACAAACAGGTAAACGGACAAAAAGGAAAACCACAAACACACAGACACCCTTAAAACATCTAGGGTGCACGAGGCCAAAGGTCATGGTCTCTTGGTGACCGCGAGGGGCCTGTAAACACTTAGTCTGATCCCCACGACTGAGCAAACAGCAGTGACTGACGGGACAGGGGCAACCTAATCGAGGCAACTGACAGGTCACCGCGGTAACTAACAGGCGGTGACACCTTCACCGCGGTAACTGACAGGCGGTGATAGACAGGCTGTTGGGAAATACGCGTGGGGGAGCTGGCTCATGCTGAGATGCGGAGAGGAGAGATTAAGCGCACAACGGGGCCGGGATTAGCAATCCAACCACAATATCCCTCCGCCTTAATGTGCGATAACACAGCGCTTCACTTTATGGTATTCTTGAGACTCTGTGTTGTTCGGTATATTTTCATAACTAATCTGACCTCTAACATGAAGGAGAGACTTGAACAGAGTTAAGGGTAGCGGGATATAATAACAGAAAGTTTACACGATGAGTGCTAAGAACACATTCAGACTCAGCCAAAGAATGTCAGCCACGAAAAGCTGTAACCTTGGTGTCAACTGCCAGTCAGATTTTCTGACAACAGACAAAAAATGAATTACGACCACTGAAAGCAAGCTAATGCTCAACAACATTTATTTGAATGCTGACGGAAATAAAAATCTCTAAAGGTTATGCTTGGCACACATGGATCCATCATTAGATTTGCAACAAGTCGTCCATATTACACAACAAAATATGTTATTGGCCCACGCCCACATGGGGTGTCAGATCAGAAAAAGCTTCTATCGGTAGGATGACATCATTTGTCTGTTCCAAGGTTCGACATTAAGCATGGCCCGATGGCCCGTGACCATAAAAGTTACTTTGTAGGTCACCAAAAAGTCCATGTATGTTTAAAAATATTAGCGTCTATCACTGCTGTGGGTTAGGTTAAGTTAGGTTTAGGCACAAAAACAACTTGGGAAGGTTTAAGATTATGGTTTGGGTTCAAATAAGTACTTCGTCTATGTTAGGGGAACTTTATCATCATGGTTACAATAATAAACACATTTACACATCCTGCATGAAGAAAAGATGTTGACTGTCAGTTGGAGACAGGAAACGAAAAGCGGGCTCCCATGTTAAAGTCCGATGGTTAGTTGACCCATCTATCCACCTCGAGCTCATCCATATGCAGACTTTGTCGCTCTATAGTAAAGTCACCTTACTTCCTCCTTTGCTCCCTTCACATTTGCTATGGTGAGAGCAAAGGAGAAAGCAATGGATGATGTTTTACAAGTGTACTTTTTTGTTTGTCGGTTGGTTTTCAAAAAACTGGATAACAAACAACCTAATTAGCACATGTTAGCTTGCTTTCTTAGCTCATCAAAACATTGTAATATTATGAATGACCAAACTTGCAAATACAAATTATTGACTTTTAAATTACTACATGTGCAATTGGAGGGATGCATTAAGAAAAATGATGATGTTAATGATGGAGCGTGAGTACTGTGTGTGTGTGTGTGTGTGTGTGTGTGTGTGTTCAATAAGGTGGGGCAGCCTAACATGATGCTACTTCGCCCTCAGAGTACACAAACCACAAGCTGGCTCACCTCCACATGGTAGAAATCACTGCCAACGCTTCCCTGGTACTGCAAACACAGCTGTGAACACACAAGCACACACGTACAGAGTAACCTGGCAGAGCACACACACAGTGACAACACACACAAATCTAAAATCTGGCACACAGACACAGCAGTTGTGCTTGGTCTCTACCTGAAACATGTATTAGCTGACCTGATATTCACATGTGAAATCATCAACAATAAGACATAAAATACAGTCTGATAATAGAGTACAAGTAAGTAACAAAGTCATATAAATCGGTAAAATGTGATTACATGGGGAGTTAATGGGCATATCTGTACTTATCAGTATTATTATATAAATTACAGTGTTGTATAGTTTGAATATTCCTACATGTTTTTTTTATCAATAATACAGCAAGGTGTTGTAGCTCTATGTTTTATTCCGTGGAGGTTTCAAAAAACAGTGAGGTTTCAAATTTAAAATTCAATGCATTTGTCTTACTTGTCTCTTTCCTACCCTCGACCCCACTCCATCCTTCACTGTCCTCCCTTCCCTCTCTAGGCTCTTTCTCCTTTCCTTGCTGTGAAAAGGGGAAGGAGAGCGGGATCACGCCACACAGAAAAGAAAAGGATTATTTGTTGGTTAAAAATCCTTCACGTCTCGACTAATCCCCAAGTGTTTAAGTTCTGTGAGCTTTCCTAAAGACCCGGGAATGACAGGAATGGCTGTGTCTGTCTGTGTGTGTGCATGTGTGTGTGTGTGTGTGTGTGAGAAATACTTGCTACTTCAATCCAACCTCAAATGAAGCTCTGCTGGCGGTTTCATACCTTGCGTCCCACTCTGACCAATGGCACACAAGGTCATCGTCCAGTCAGAATGGAGGAGGAGGGGAATGCGCTCCAAAAAAAACCTTCACAAAACTCTTGTGATGGAACGTAATCGGATTCTAAAGGAGCTTAGTGGGAATTTGCCCAGAGAAATTGTCTTATTATTATTACTTCTTTGTTTAGCGGATGCCCTTATCTCTGGGCTGAATTAGGGGGATTACTCCTTTATTCCACACTCCAACCCACAATACTGGGAAACTGTTTCCTCAGTAATCACGTCTGAGTGCCCTTGTTCAGTTTGCCACAGTACCACGGTACTGTTAGCAGCCACAGCATGAAGTGTTATTATGAACTGGTAGCTAGCACTAGTTCATAGTTGAGGGGTTAAATGAAAGAAATACCTCAGCGTTTTGAATTTGAATTGTTTTTCAGCAGGAGCCTCTTACTCTGTGGGAACATTTTCTGCATTGTTATCCTACAATGGGTCGGCATTCATTAGTGAAACCACCCGGCACAGTTAGAACATAAGATTTGCAACAAGGGAGGCCTACAGTGTTAGCAGGAGACAATAAAGACATCGTGCCTGTGGCTCCGTACTGGAACGAAAGCCTTGCATTGACGGCACTGACTTGTAATTGAACACGAGTGTCAAGCAATGAATCATTTCTTTTCACTTTAAGCAGCATGTTTGTACGTGTAATTCACTGCATCAAACGCTGGATGCCAAAGCTTGCTTTGTTTGTTTATGTCGAACGATTTCTCAGGAGCAGCGCAGGAGGTTTTGAACACATAGGTTAACAGAAATGTATCACGTTTATGATCCTACCTGTATGACTGATCCTGTCTGCTTCCCCCCGAGGAGCATTTAAGTAACCAGCAGGCAGATTACTTGCCATCGGTGTGTTAATCCTCCAGTTCAACATTGTGGCTCTAACACCAAGGAGGTTACTGGGTGGCTTTCATTCCCAACCAGAATAACATTAAATCAGTATGAGTAAATGGACCCTTAAATCCTGCCTTGCATCTTGAAGATGCATTCGGGGCAGACTGACAGGCACGAAGAACCACAGTGATGATGATGGTGTAGGTGAGGTTTCACTGCAGTGAGGAATCTCCTGTCGAAGGATTTACATAAACCCAGCCTGAGAGCTTCTTATGTGAGCTAATTTGCCTGGGGCTTCAATAGCAGTACACAATGTTACGCCTCATTGGAAATAATTGGAGCGATAGAGATGCATGTCTTTCCTGTGGGAGATAATTCAGTCCCAGAAAGACAGGAAAATTAAAAAAAGAAAGTATTGAGAGTAAAATAGGAGCCAAAAGCGTAGAGCACAACCTGGGTTATCGTGATTTGAGAGAAATGGTTATCATACCTGCAGGCTGAACAAAAGTTGCGTTTTCCTCAGGAAGTGGTAAAGATAAAGTCAATGTCAAGAACTCTAGAAAAATGAAGTATTCAGTGCACGTTGTCTTCTGTTACAGTTAATTTTGAGCTGCAAGGAAACAATCACTTTGTTCTGATTGTCCCTTTTGTTATATGGGATGAGTTTGCACTAATACCTTTCTATGAAAAATACATGTATGTTATTGAATTGGAAATGGATATATTCCAGCATAAGTTTGCACTACCTTTTTATTAAATCAACATAGAATCAACTCTTAAAGGGTAGTTCTGATATTATGACGCGCTGAGGGCGACCCTACTAGCATGTTTGTTTTTTAAAACACTAACCACATCTGTTGTTTTGTAGCATTGAGCTACACTTTCTCTCGTTCTCTCTTTCCCCCGCGCTGACCATTGTTTCTCGTGGGCGCGCACCCCATGTGCTGACAAGAGCATTGTGTTGATGCGCACGTGCACGTGTGTGTGGCCAACCAAGTGTGGTGGCAACAAGAAGGAGCACAATGAATTCATCCCACCTTTGCAGCCATATCTGTTTTATGCTTGATGAGCAGATTCATCAAAAGAAAAGAGTAAGTTAATTGCACAGTTGAATGGCATCTAAAACTGGCAATGGGAATGGCTTCCAGGTGTTTCCCACAGTATGAATGTTGAGAGAAAGAGAAAGAGCGACATGAGTTTTTGTGGTCTACTAACAGTCGCCTAAGTGTTTTATCTCTCGTCTCAGTGTCTTTGAATCCCAAGGACAAACTGTGGCAGGCAAACCCGGCTGGTCACAGTCTGTCAGGTAAAGCCTTGCTCATCCTCTAATGACTTCAGATTCATCATCCATCCCCGGCCACACCGAGTGGAACACACACACAAACACAGACTATATGCCCCTACACATCTGTAACAGCATGCACATAAATGCCTACGTATGCACAAACACGCAGAGTCACTTCCACCTGGCTAAATGTGACCATCAGTCTCCAGGTGGTTTGTAGGCTAAATGTGTTGAGACTAGTACAGCACAACAAGGGCAGAAAGACAGAGCAGCTGTTGCAGTGTGTCTTTATCCATCACATTCCTCTTCTCTCCACCGCTTTTTCTTTCCTCACCTCACACCTCTCTTGCTTTCATTTTTCACACGCTCGTCCTACTACCTTCCTCCTCTCCCGTGAGGATGCACGGCTGCTTCGGATATGCCATGGAGAGAGTGTCTTATGACAGAGAGGCGATGGGTTTGATTTCTACAGTGAACAATTGCAGCCTAAAAGCATCTTCGTGCAAGCTTTAAAACCTTGATCTATTGTCACTGACTGCATGTTGCTTCGGATATGAACGTAAAAGCCCAAATGTATTCTCTTTCTAAATCCCTCTCTCTTTCCTCCCTCTTTTCCTTTTATCTATTCAGCCAACATTTTTTGCATCCTTCCTGTGGTTTCACCCTCTTGGCTCACTGCTATAGGAAATACCTGTCCTCAGCTGACACACACACAGGCAGGCAGTTGCAGAGCCAAACACGCAGTCACACACAATGGTGACAAACAGTATGGTGGTGTAACAATCGGGAGCGTGGACCCAAACGCACGGAACACAGGTAAACTGAAAATGTCTTTTATTACGTGGACCAAACACAAAGAGGCAGCAACGCTGCAAAGGGGCTCAGGCCCGCACTCGGGGCTAAGGGAGCAGGCAGAGGTCAGGGCACGGTCCAGCAGCGGAGTCCGTGGTGGTAACTGCGGGCAGACACAGAGACAGGGATTAACACGGTGCACAGAGAATT
>JAVQJF010006028.1:0-16964 GCA_036023855.1 Gadopsis marmoratus
AGTTATCTCATAGCACTTGTTAATATAGAGCAAGTCCAAGCCAACTCTATATCTACAGACCCAACAATTCCACCATGAGCAAGCACTATGCGACAGTGGCAAGGAAAAACTGCCTTTTAACCGGCAGAAACCTCAGGCAGAACCAGGCTCTTGGTGGGCGGTCATCTGCCTCGACTGGTTGGGTAGAGGCAGATGACCAGTTGTACTGGTTGTGCTGTGCAGCCTCCAGATAAGAATGTGTTTATTAACCGAAGCAAGGCGTTGGTTGACGAATTAGTCCTCCCGGATGACTCATGTTTTTTGTTTAAAAAGTGATTATTGTGAAATATGCTGTGATCTGAAATTTGATGTGAAGTGGTTGTGAAAGTCTTTTGTAAGGCCCTGAACATGTATGACTACCTTTATCACACTGTTTGGGCTGTTAGCTTTACATGTTTGTCTCATCAACGTGTGAAATGTGTGATGGACTCTCACAGAGGAACGCCCAAAAGAGTTTGGATGCTATTCAGTCAACCATCAGACAAGTAGACAAATATCAGCGAACCAGGCCACACATGCAGAATCAGCCGAGCATGCAGCATCACAGGGTGACAGGCGACGGGTGCGACGATGGGCATTCAATTTGAAAAACTGTAACGCATACAGAGAGAGTACCACAGGCAGACTAGCAGGTGAATATTTCTACTCTGAAATATCCCACAAAATTCAGAGGAATGTGCTGGCAAACAAATCAAACTCCACTTCGTAAAATTATTACACTTTATGTTGACTTTTTTCTTAACAAATGAAAATATGGCAGTGGGACCAGGCAATTTCATTTAGTCCAATGAAAATCAATGTTTTAATGCTCATTCGTGGCACTTACTAGATCCAAGAGAATGGTCTTTATATCAAGATTTTGCCGGTGACCCCTTAAAAGCAAACAATTCATTAGAGCTGCAACTAAAAAGTGTTTTCATTATTGATTAAGTGAAATGAATCGTTTGGTTCATAAAATGTCAGAAAACATTGTATGTGCATATGTATGTGAGAGAAGTTATCCATGCATTAAGCTTTCTCTGCCACAGTACAACAATGGCTTTCACAAACTGACGTCAAATGTCTTGTTTTGGCAGTCAACATCCATATTAAATCCTCAAAATATTCAGTTTACTATGACATACGACAAAGACAAGCAACAAATCTCAGGATAATCCATTATCAATATAATACATTTTCTGTTCAACGATTGACAATGCAAGTAGTTCAAGCATGGAGTTATTTTTCCTTCTCAAGTGGTTTTATTTTTAGAGGAATAAAGAGGTGTAAGTGATTGAAATTTCACACGAAAAAGCTTTAATGCTCACCTGAACCCTCAGATTTATCTAGGGAGACCTTGGGGGCCCCTCTCCCAAGTTGATAACCAGTGTTTTAAGATTTTGCTACTTGTTAAAAATGTGTAAATTGGTAAAAGTGCAATAAAAACTAGTGTCAGTGCGCCCCACTGGCTGCCTGTACAAAGCTAAATGACTTGAAATGAACAAAGAGGGTGACAGATGGATGAACCACAGAGCGAGCAGTAGAGACAAAATGTGCAGTAGATAGGCGGCAGTTTTACAAGTATTTAAACCCTGGTATCATTGTGGGGCATCACTGTGGGAGATAGCAGGCACATGGCAGTTAGAGGGGAAGAGCAGATCAAGAGGAAGTGCCAAGAGCAGCCCCTAGATCTTACATTCATGCTCTCTCACCCGTGCATGGAAATGTATTTACAGTGTTCAATTTAACAGCAGCACGTTGTCTTCGTTGTACTGCTTTGTTCATTTACATCCTGATGCACTCTCAGTGTTAACCCTGGAAAAACAAGTGCATACATACTGTACAGCACTGTCTGTGCGCGTCTGAAGGACGGGAAGGTGCAGCGACCCTGAGGTTTAACTGAAAACAGCTTCTGTCTGTAACCAGAAAAATGTACTGTACAATATGGATGTGTGACGTTACACTAAACAGAAGGACACTCATACACACAGTTAACCAACATACTTTGGTTTCTGTGGTCTTCTTGGTATAAGCTTTGCTTTACTCAGAAAATGGGTCTTAGCCCCTGATTCACTTTTCTGTAAATACTGATGTTCTGCACAGTACTTTCCAGAAAGTTGCAATAGAAACTGCTGTAATGTAGAAATTATTAATGATTAATGTTTCATTTCTGTCATTACGCATCAACCTTTTCTTGTTAAAATGTCCACATGTACCCAGGAAATATTAAAACATAATGACAATGAAATTCCCTGAGCACATTCATGCTCCCCAGAGGATAAACCCTCTTCATTCTGGTGCTTTTCTGTTGTTCCACCAACAGACGAAAAATATCCACTGTAGGCACAAGATTATGTTATAATTATCTAATAATTTAACAGGTCTAACTTGTTTTGTGTCTCCAAACATTTCCACAATAAATTGTCAAATTGAAAAACATTTTCAAATCACTGCTCTTTTCTACATAAAACATCCCATTATTAGGATCCCAGATCAAATAAAATCAATATTCCACCTGAACAATCCAACTTCCTTGCAGCTATGTTGTTGACTTGAGACTTTCTTTCCCCTGAAGTCGTCTTCTCAGGCAGCTCTGCCTCCCAACATGCTCCACCAATTAAAATCTCAGCAAAAACCTTTCTAACCTTCATTCTAAGCCGAACCATCTTTTTCCAAGCCTTTTTTGCATATTGTTTCAATTTCCACCATCTGCATTAAACCTTTTGAAGATAATTTTGGAACAAATTATGAGCTAGTTCCTTAAACTACGTCAGTCAGTTTTTTCAACTGGGCTTGCAATTTTTGAACATTAGCAGTTTTATCAGGAAATAATACATTTGTTTAGAAAAGCAGCTGCACATTCAAACAAGGTAAGATCCCGTTGTGGACTGATGTTTTATTACCTGATTATGGATTAAACAAACCTGAGAGTGAATGGCAGGACAGAGACAACCTAGAAACAGAAACTCTTTTGGCTCCAACCATTGTGGGTAGCAAGCTAATTCCAACCAGTTGAGATCCACTGGAGGTTGGGGAGACCCCCAGTCTGTTTCCAGGGAAACAGAGCCCTTTCTCCTCTTCTGTCTCTCTCTATGTCTCTCTGTCTCTCTCTCACATGCTCCCATGTTCCTTCTTGGCAGTATTGAGGAGGAGGGAGATGTGGAGGTGACTCACTATAAAATCATTGCCATGGCAATGAAGAGAGAGTGTAAAGGGAGTGAAGGGAGAAAAAGAACGGGAATATCCATAGGTTGAGCAGAGATGGAAATGGTTGTCACAATCTCCAACAGTTTGAAAAACAAAAGGGAAATTTTAATGTTGAACACTTACTGTATGCTGCTTATGCACTACTTCTCTGCATTTCTTTAAGAAAACATTTCAATCACTCTTCCCATTTTCTCCCTCCCCTGCTTGTCCCCATCGCTCTCTACACGGCTTCATCCTCTCTCTTTCACAGCAGCAGTTTTTTTTTTCTCTTCTTCATTCCCTCTGCCTATCTCCATCCCTGTTCTCTGTCCTTCTGCATTCTTCTTTATGTCTCTTATCATCTTCCTTCCTCTTTCGCTGTGCACGCAGCCCTCCTATCTCAGAGGAGTGTGTTTTCCACTGGCGTTTTACGCTGAGTCATGTCACATGCGTGTTTGGACATGCCGAGGTGGAGTGTTAATGTGATGTTGACATATGCACGCCTTGCTGCTCTGCAGCGGGCAGGGGCAAAGAGGAGGGTATGGTGCAGAGTGAAAGGGAGAGGTTAACTGAGGGCAGGGGAAGACAAGAAGGTATAAGAATGAGAACAAGCTCTAACAGAGCTGTGGGGCACGGAAGAGTAGTCTCGAGTGTGACTGCAGTTATTATTATTGATTATGAAAATAAGGGGCTTAGTCAGGAGCATATGTTGTATGTCTGCAAGAGTCTAAGGAGAGGTGATAGTGTTATCTGAGCTCTCACACATGCAGCTGCACCCAGCATGCTTCAAGAATGTTTCAGTTTAATTCGAAATGGAGTCAAAGTTGAAATTTTTTTTTAATCACAAGAGACTGGGGTGAAATATTTAAATTTTTTGCATGTTGGACACTGTGTAGTTCAACATCCAGTCTTCCCTGACCCATCTGGGAAGAAATCTATAGAAGTGCTGGAAACGTACACAGACAGCAAGGTTGTGTATGTGAAAGGGATTACAGTGAATGATCCAGAGATTGGGCTGTAGAAGTTACGGCAGGACTATGGAGGGCGAGCAAGAATGCTGACACGATCAGATGGACACATTATCTTTTTGACCACAACTAACCCTAGTCGTTTTTTTGCTGTTGTAGACACCCATATCCTTATCTCGTGCTGCCTCTTGTGTCTGGCCTTCTAGCACTGGAAGGACTGCAAGATGAGACGCAGAAAGTGACTTCTCACTAGTTCTTCCTGTGGCTTGGATTGATGAGTCAATTCTGCAAATTTTCTAATTCCAATCCACTCTTCACTGTAATTGCACTATGCTATATTTTCAAAGAACTGGATCAATTCAGTGTCAAAGATCACGAGATCTGTGGATTTTAGGTGAATCAATATTCTGTCTTTGCACCATCTCCTCTTCATCTCAAGCCGTGGCTTTTAAATCTTCCTCTGTGTCACTCTACCCTTTCCTCTTCTCTGTGATCAGTCCATCTCCTTTATCTGCACCAGTGTCATTGAACCAAGTGAGATAGTGGTGGGAGAAGTGCGGCTCCCCAGCACCAAAGTGACTATCATTTTCAGCTATGCATGTGTATCTGACAGTGTATCAGCATGCGGCTTCAGCTCACATATTATACAGCTCCTCGCAGCCTCCGAGATGTTTACAGGGGTCGATAATGTCATCAGTGATAAAGGAAACACGGCCAGTGCTTCCCCCCCACCCCTTCACTGTCACCCTCAGTGCAGCTGATATCACCCTACCTGTAATCACCCGGGGAGATTAGCGTTGTTCTACAATTTTACCTGTTAATCACCTGTAATGTTACACTAGAGAGAGCCTGGGTGGGATAATGTGCTGCTGTAGATGATAAAGATTTAAAAGATGTAGAAGGATGGAGAGGGGCAACATTGAGAGCCAAGGATGTTGTGCAGGTTGAAATGGGTGACCTCTTCCTTCTCCATTTCTGTCCAACTCAGATTTTCTTTTTTATTAAAGGAAGATCCAGCTTTATTACATCTTGGCCATCATTTCTATTAGTTCTAATAACACTCTAGTAATGTCTGAGATGTTGTTGACAACTTGTGTTTCTTGCTTCATCTTCCCTCTGTCTGGTGATGAACACACGCAATGAAAAGACAAAAACCTAACAAAGTGTTAGTCCATCTCTCAACGCATTCTGACTTCCAAGGCTGACGACCAAAGCCCACTGGTTCCTACTGAAGACGTAAACCTTTAAAAGTGGCTCGCAAATGTATACTTAAATTAGTTTTTAATAGTTTTTAGCAAACATTGCACATACAGGGGCAAATAGTGCATTTGATGGGTACTATTTCCAGCTGCGGACGTGTACACGTTTAGTTGTTATGGATTCTAGCATGAACATTTGAAGTTTCTTTTGTGGTGAGCAATAAATATTCCACATAAAGCCAGCTAAAGGACCGTTTGGACTAAACACACACCCGTTACTATTCCATCTGTGCAGCCCCTGTAGCCTCTGGATTTGGCTTAGCTGCTATACAGACAATACTTTTTAGAAGAATCAATTCATCGTTGGTTGGGGCCTTTACATGGGATTTGTAGACAATGAGACAAATTTTCACCAAACATATCCTTTAACTTGGTGAGTAAATTCTAAAAATTACCAGAAGGAATGACAAAACTACAAAAAGAAGGCCCAGGTTGTATGAAAGCCAAAGCAACCTGGATTTGACCCATGTTAAAATGCAACTTACCGACAAACATGCACATAATAGTTTTGTTTTTCTTGGCAGATTGAACTCAGCTAGATATTGTTGCTAAACAGCAGAGATCTGGGGTGAAGTGCATAGAGAGAAGAATTGTTTCCACTCACTGCTGTGTTTTACTGGTGTAACATATGGCATGTTTTGGTTAAAAAAGATGGCTTTGAATGCCAGAGGGTGATTTTAAGCCTTTCTGCCTTGAAATTGAAAAGTGAGTTTGGCTCAGGATCGGACAGTGAAGCGTGTTGATCTGTTTCTGGTCGCCACGGGAGACTGTGAATAATACATGGTTAAAAGCAGAGCACACCCATTCTCATCTCTACGCTGCTAAACACACTTCTCTCTCTCTCCGTCTTTCTTACTTCTGCACTGTCTGACTATGTTTTTGTAGTTAAAAGTTTTAGTTATAAATGTAGATATAGCCTAGTTATGCATTTGACGGTGACTGACAGAGTTATATTCTGTGCATTTACACTAATGCAGAAATCAATCTTCTTATTGTGCTTCCGCTCTCACACGTTAATGTGCATATGTGAATGTGTGTTTTGTTTATGACTATGTATGTGTGTGTGTGTGTGTGTCATGCAGACTGGTAGCATCTCTTCTTTCCATTTCCCCCCCTCCCTTATTCAGGAAGTGGACTAATGGCATTTGAGAGGATGGAGGGAGCGGGAAAGAGGGAGAGAGGGAGGAGGGAAGGAGTTCCTTCCTGTGTGGTGTGTCATTTGTAGATCCTGTTGTACTGTGTGTGGCCTTGAGACTCAGTGGTAACCCTTCCACATGCCACCACTGCCCCTCCACCCAAAAGCTCTCCAGAGACAGCCGGCATACAGAATGAGGGACTTTTTTATTTCTTTTACACTCTGTTTCACTCTCACTGTCATTTTTCACTGTAATCAAATCCCCAAAGAAAATATGTTCACCCCAATCTCTGGTCAAAGTTCCGCCATTGACGTAATACTAAAAATGACAACTTAAACAATCAGCTGATTAGTCAATTACCAACTTTTTAGATAATGGATTTATCGTTTAAGTAATTCTTTATCATTAAAAATACCAAACATCCGCTGGTTCCAGCATCTTAACTGTGAGGATTTTCTTATATCAAAGCAAATTGAATATCTTTGGGTTATGGAGTGTTGATCATACAAAGCAAGAAATGTGAAGGCCTTCCCTCTGGCTAACAAGCATCATTTCTTAACAGTTTTCTGACATTTTAAGACAAAAGAGCAAAGAATTAATCGATTAATAGAGAAAATAGTGCTACTTAACAATGAAAATAATTGTTAGTTGCGGCTCTATTAAATATTTTGACAGAGAAGTAGTTTAAAGGATTAGGCTGGTGTTAGTCTGCTGTATAATTTTCATAGCAACTATTAAATAACCAAAACCAGTAATGAATTAGTATGTCTCCTAATACTTTTAGACTTTGCTATCCTGTCTGTGGTTCACCAAGCACCAAGCCCATTCATTCCAACTAAAGATATACATCTTTGAAAACTGTTCACGGTTCTATAGTTTCATTTATAAATTCAAAGTAAAAGGCAAAGTAATTTCATAAATCTGCTGTATGTTTTCACAAATGCTACTCAAACAGCAAACATAGTGCATTTGTTGGTGACTATTATATAAATATATATATACAGCTCTGGAAAAAATTAAGAGACCACTCCAAATTAACTAATTATAAATAGTAAAACCAGAGCTCTGATCATTTTGCAGTGGTCTCTTAGGTTTTTCCAGAGCTGTATATTTAAATGCACATTTGGTTGGCTGGTGATCATTTACTGCAGCAGGGCAGTGTAGGTAGGAGTAATTCAAAGGTAACCACAGTGCCCATAATGAAGGAACATGTCACCAAATTGAACAGTGCAGCTCATTTGTCTGTATCTAATAGTTTTTGGACATAATGGAGGAAGGAGGCTTTGGCTACACTAACATCAGTAAAGATATAAAATATCACCACCTACATTATCCTTTACGTCTGCTTCCAGATGTGGGATAGAAAATGCACTGCTGTGGGGTGGTGTATGAATACAACAAAATGAGACAAAGCTGATTCGTGAGATGCAGATTGTGCCTGTGAGAGACAGAGAGGTGGAGAAAGCAGACAACGGCAGATGCAGGATGAGACAGCGAGACAGAGAGAGAGAGAGAGAGAGAGACAGACACATACAGCCTTTTGAGATTCCACTCACGAATCTCTGAGTCTCTCAGTCTCTGAAGTATTGAATGAAAATGACTCCCCACCTTCACACACGTGCACACAGAAAGTATGCATGCATTACGCACACACATTAGCGGAGAACACAATCGGTAAACATATAGGGATGAAAGAGTTTGTGAGTTATCTCATTAAGTATTACTGAGCCCTTTAGTCTGATGGGATTAGTGTACTGTGAATGTAGTACAGAGAACGTCTGATTAGATTGTAAAGTAGAAACCTGTAAACCACATTTCAATGTATACCATTCCTTCACCAGTTTTTTGTTTCTTTTCTACAGGAAAGCGCCGCATGTTTCGATCACTTTACATAAAGTGTTTTAAATCTGCAATCTACACGGGTTTCTTTTGTTTTGTTTTGTCCACAGCTAGTCAACTCTCATTTCAGGACTCAATACGCAGTCTTGAAAGCAAAGGATGCTTGATAAGATAAAACAATGTCGTCGTATGTCAGTAAAGTGCGTCATATAGAGAAATTGTTCACATTGCCACAGTGTGTGTAGCCAGAGAAGTGACCGAGGTCGTCATACTGTTTGTTTTCGTCCTGTGCTCGAACAACTTGACCCCAAACGCGAAAGCAAAGTCCTTATGATGTTGACGTATGACACATTTATGGCAAATTCTGACCATCTTTCTTTGTGTGTTTTTCATTGGCTCTCACAAACAAAACCATAACTATGCGGTCCACATGGTTAAAAGAGACTCATGCCTTTATCAGTTTTTAAATCCTGAACATCCTGAAGTATTTTTGTGCATACGTTTTTAGGCACTGATCTCCTTTTTTGACACTGTGGGTACTTGTGTGCTTTAGTGCACGTTCAGCTGTGTTTTAGTGCACAGTACTGTATGCCTTGTTGTATGTCTGGTATAGTGTATAGCATTGTTCTCCTGGAGGGGAGTGGTTTGAATAATTTATGCAACAGATGAGTTTGCCAGGAGATGCAGGTGTTCATCTGAGGACATGCAAGTTCCATTCCACTGTCTCAGGTTTCATCATAAAACACCGGTAACTACGACCGTAAGGATCGTAGTATGCAACAAGCCACAAAGAGCAAATCATTGAACAATCTGATGACTTTGTGAAATCAAGAGGCTTAATGTAATGGCGGGGTTGCTGAATGGACAGATGGATGAATTGATTGTCTTGTTTTCCTAAGAGTCAATCAAGACTCTCGGGGATCTCTGTAAAAAACAAACTGAACCAGAAACAGCTGGTATAAAGAGAGCGGTCAGAAAGTTTGGGGAGCTTAGATGGGATGCAAAGGAGGTCTCCTGTTCCTTAAACTGCTTTAACATGACTTATTAAAAGTAATACAGTATAACAGCAACAACAAGAAGGTGTGTGAATCATTTGTGAAGTAATCTGGGCCTCACAATTAATTCACAAATTGAAGTGAATATTATCGGCGGTACTTGACAGTGTTTAAGCTCAGGCAAGAAATGTACAAAGACTACACATAATGAAGTACGCTATGATACAATCAGCCCGGCGTCTCATTGTTCCTCTCTCTCTCTCGGCCTCGTCAGAAAAGTGTAAACACTGATGTGTGAGAAGTGTAAATGATGGACTCATTAACAGTGTGTAACAATGTGTGTGTGTGCGTTTGTTGTTCGCAAAGGTTAAGTGCTGGAATATGTCGAGCTTGGCTGTGGATCAGTATTTAAACAGAACTGGTTTACAGGAATTAATTGAGTTCAGAGTAATTTACAGTAGTGTAAGAATGACAGCCAACAGTAAACATTAACGTCCTGGTCACTATGCTGTTGTAGCTAATTTGAGCTAATTGCATCACATTGATGATGTGCTCACATTACATTAGGTGGAGGCCTGCAATCTCACTGTCAACACAATTACACAACAGCCATGAGCAACTGCATCGCATTTGAATGGGGGAGTATATACAGTAAAGGTCTTAGCACATCGGCATGTTTAATTTAACAGTTACTGACGGTTATCTGAGTAATACTAAGTCATTACCAATGGAACAAACATTAAATGTTGCTCAAATAATTCTCAAACGTTATCTTTATCAGCAGATAAAGGTAATTAGCAAAACTGAGTGAGCCTGGAGCATTTTTTTTTTATAGCAAAATAAACACCAACACTTCTCAGTCTGTACAGATTCAAGGTCTTATGAGTCTACAAATCCTTAAGCTTTATCGACTGTTTTCTACCGACTCTTTCAATGAGCTCTAATAATGTTATCATACCCAATCAGTATAATTGAACTTACTTAATAGATTCTTTTTTCAGTGCTTGAGTACAGCTTTCAGGCCTTATGTGTTCCGTGTAGCTCAACTTGTACAGTGACTCTTATTATACTATAGTATTTTACGATACTGCATTTTTTGAACCAGTATAATACAATCTATATATAATCAGGTAATAAAATTTGTGCTGATAATAAATTTTTTACATAAACATATAACACGGACAAGCATTTTTCAGAGTCCCTGAATTTAGTTTATTTAAAGAATTGTGATCTTGATCTAGTTACAGCACTGTACAGTTGAAGAATAAACTTGCCAGTGCTCTCTGGTGGACAAACTATGTAACTGCAATAAAGTTTCTGAATGACCTCAAACATTTTTGGCATTTCTGCACTGCAATATCTTGTTTCTTGTTATTAGTCAACCAACATATAGGCAGATGTTGAATGAATGTTAATGTCAAAATTGACTTTTGATTATTGAAGCAATGCAGACTTAATGGAATAGTTGTCAACGCATCTTGCCAAGAAATAATCGGGCATATTAACTCCTGTAATAGTGTAACCTCTCATTCTCACACCTTGTTTATTGCATGTATTAAACAAATGAGATACAACTTGTTAATTAATGAACTTTAGAGGGGCTGTTGGCAGATTTTGTTACCTTTTGGACAGAGCCAGGCTAGCTGTTTCCCCCTGATTTCAGTCTTTGTGCTAAGCTAAGCTAACTGACTGCTGACTCTGTGGCTTCATATTAACTGTACAGACATGAGAGGTAACACCAGTCTTCTCATCCAACTCTCAGCATGAAAGCAAATAAGCCTATTTTACAAAATCTCTATCCCTATAAATAATCTCAAATCAGATCTCAAACTAGTACCAGAGCTGATGCTGCATGAATTTTACACAAACATCACTATGTAAACCATGCGAGTCCACCAGCTTAGTGCTTCTGAGGAACAAATTAGAAAAAGATTCACAGCCTCTCTTCTCAAGGCTTGAATCTGTCTCAGTGTGATTTGTTATGATTTTCTAATGTCATTTGAGTCAATTAGATTTGTCATAATCAAGAGAGCCTGTCAGTAGGAGAGGAGGAGATAGCGCTGGCAACAGCACTAACGCCTTTTTTTACTTTTCCATAGAAGGAGGGTAGTGCTGGTTTTGGGGCAGGGATATATTCTCGCTGGTTGTATTTATTTATTTATTTATTTATTTCCTTGTTGCTGTATTTGGAAAATGCTGCTTTGTCAGCAGGTCAGGTAGATTTTTTATTTTTTTTTTCCCTCCTCCAGTTTTTCTTTTCCCGCACAAACAAACATTAAGTGCACTCACACACTCACTGCCACATACACACGCACAGATATGCACACTCATAATCTCTGCTTTGTCCTCTTTTCTCCTCTTTCCCTCCCTCTCTCTCTCTCTCACTCTCTGGCAAACTCAGCAGACCTCCAGGCTGCCATGGAGTAAAGGCATTCTGGTTAATCCAGGGTGCGAGAAGGAAGAAAGGGAGGGGGGGAGCTCTCACGCAATCCCAACACACACATTTGATGCTTTCCATGATGTTGTACACTCAAACAAACACACAAACAAACCAAATCCAGTCTCTCACCATTGAACCATGGAGATACAGTATCCATCTGTGTCCATCTGCACATTCATCTGCTGAGACATAGACAGAACTTTAACGATTGGGAGACATGACGGAGAATGAGGGAATAGTGAGGGTGGTGGGGTGGTGAAGAGGAGGATACAGAAATGTCGTCAGTCCGCTTTTATCTCAGCTCTGATTAAACCGTGTTCCTGTCTGACCTAAAAAGTCAGCTGGGGGAAACTTCAGAGGCTCTGGGTGAATTTCACTGGAGCTCTTTACACCCAGCCGATGCCTTCAGAGAGGAAGAGATCAGACAAATGGAACAGAGAGTGGGCAGATATTGAAAAAGAAATACACACAGACACAGGCATGCCGGCTTTGTGTGCTCACCGTTCACACATTATCATATGGATGTAGACTCTCCCACTCTGCATGTTGTCTGGTCTGTAAACCTAAAAAGGATGAGGAAGAGGCCAGTGCTGGGTGGCAACTGTGGGTTAGTAAGTAGTACAATGCCACAGGAAACAAACAGAGGCTGTGCTGAAATGTGCCTGCGCCGCCTGTCTGGTATAAAAATAAACCTGGGCCAGCATGGTGGGGGCATCTGCAGAAACAGGAAATGTCCCACTAAGGGAGAGACAACAAGTGAGACATAGGGAGGACCCTTGGATGTCGTTTTTGTTTGTTGGTGTTTAAATAGTTTAGCGTTAGTAAAAACAGCAATATTGCTGAATAAAAATACTCCATTACAAGCAAAAGGCCTGCATTGAAAATTTCACTGACGTAAAAGAATTATTAGGAAAATGCAGTTAAAGTAAAAGGACCGTACTCATAATGCAGAAAAACTGCCCCTGTGGGTGTTATATTAGTATATATTATATTAGTGGATCATTTTTACTGATGCATTGAGGTGTAAGTAGCATTTTACTGTTGTTTGAGTTACAGCTGATTTGATATTCTGTTGGTAGTTTAATCCTAAACGCTGCATCATATTTTATAATCTCATTTTATATTGTACATAAAATCTTAATATCCAGAGTGACTAAGCTATCAAGTAAATGTAGTGGAGTAAAATTTACAAAATATTCCTCTGAACTGTAAGTAGAATGAAATGGAAACAAAATGTTTACCTCAAAATACAGTACTTGGCTAAATGTACTTTGCTATATTCCACCATTACTGAGCAAAGAAGTGTCTGCAAATGAGTTCGAGTTGTGATTTTTACTCTGTTTCTTTGTGTGTATTTGCATGTGTGTGTATCTTTCAGAGTGCCGCAGCAGCTCCAAGCCCCATCCTTGGGAACCTTCCCCCAGGAGAGGGCATGCCAGTGGGGCCAGTCCCTCCAGGATTCTTTCAGGTATTTGGTGTATACTACTTATACATACAGTATTAAATATATACAGTGTGTATGTTTTTAATTCATGAAGCTGTTTCTCACAGAACATGCACACTTAACTGTATGTAATAACATTCAGTACCTTTTGCATGCATATCAGCTTAATCTGTGAGTGTGTTGTGGGGGAGGAGGGGGACATGGCACTGTGTGTTTCTCAAAATGGAGAGAAATAAATCTCTCGCAAACAAAAAGTCACAGATGGAGCTTCGCCCCAGAGCCCCTCTGTTCTCCATCAGAAGGACTCTGCTAGTTGTACATTGATTAACTGTCATTATCAGTCAAACTCAGACGCTCACATCTGACACACAGATCAATAGCCTTCATAGGCATTTCTCAGCCCCGCTGGAAAAAAAACTCAAACTTGAGCCCGAACAGCCTTTTCCATCTCCTTCTGAAAATCAGCTGTTGTTTGAAGACAAGGTCTTGTCAAAACCTATTGGTTAAAGAAGCGCAACAATTACCAGATTGGGAGTTCTTCAGTCAGGTTCCATAAAATGATTTGCATTTGGACTAGATTAGAGAATATCACAGAATGCACTGCTGAATTTTTAACTGAATTTTATTGGCAAAATAAATGCATATCGCAGGCAATGCACACCCACGCCTAGATATATTCACATAGCTTGCTATCAGCATCGCTCCTTTATTCATTCATTCATTGAATTAATTTAGTAACTCTCTATGTTAAGTTGTTTACACTTATTTGTTCATGCATGTATGAAAACAAGATTTTAAATCATTATTGTACTTAAATAGACCTAAAATACTGTAGCTGTTTTCCTTTGATGGATCTTCAGCACAGCTGAGGGTTAGTTAAAGAAAAGACCCTGATCAAAACAAATGGACCATTGCTCTCTAGTGGCTAGTTATTGTATTGCTTCTCCAAAAATGCAGACTGGCTTTGCTGACCACAGTGGCATCAGTTCAGCAGACATAGCAACAGCATTGCTACTGTCTGTGGTGAGGACAAGTGAAAACCCACTCACAGCTGCAAAAGAGCTTCTCACACATGCTGCCAAACTGCACGCAGTTAACACATGCGCTCATTATTAACAAGCCTCATCTTTTATTCTCTCGTTCTTTTTCCATAAATCCAATCCAATGAAAATGCGGTCGGCTTCCCGACTCTGCTGTCATGGAACTGTTGCGAAAGGAAAATGAGCCCAAAACGCAACAGAAGACATACGCAGTAGTTCTGGTTGGTTTCCTGTTTTGGAGAGTGACAAAATTCCCATAGTTTGCACACCACCGAAAATGTTTCTTTTAATTTTCCAATTGCTATGTTTTAAGGCATTTAACATTAAAATCACTTGTCTTAAATACTGATATGTTACAGTCTTAACTGGGCAATTTTTTAAAGACTTGCTTCACTGCAGCACCCCTGAGCGTGTTGTGCATGTTACTGTGTGCACAGTTTTGATGACGCTGAGTAATTCAACACACATTGATGCTGGGTTTTTTTCAGCCATTTATGTCACCTCGATACCCTGGAGGACCCAGACCACCCCTCAGATTACCCAATCAGGTAAGAGCCACACTGACACCTGCAGGTGGCAGACAGAATTGTGCATAGTAGAAATGGACAGTGTGTGACAGTGATCTTTCTGTTGGTGATACGCTTCCCTCTGTAGGGACTTGGAGGAGTCCCAGGTGGCCAGCCTATGTTACCCAGTGGAATGGACCCTACAAGACAGCAAGGTACTCAGACACACTGGTATGCAATGGACCCTACAAGACAGCAAGGTACTCAGACACACTGGTATGCACAAACACAGGCATAATATATTATGGCACATGTGCTCAGTCAGCACCCTGTTCATTAGTATTGTTTTATCTTCATTTTAAGCAAACAAGTGTTTTCTGTGGTGCCACTTCCTGATAGAGCTTTTGCTATGGAACCTTTGCTATGAAGCTTTTGCTATACTGTTAACAAGTATAAGACTCTATGGCTGTGTTAGCAGTTCTGTAACGCTGCTCTGACCTAAATGCGTTGGCATGCTAACATGCTCACAATGACAATGCTGACTTTTAGCATGTTTTGTTCACTGTCTTATTTGTTAATTAGCACTAAACTCAAAGTAAAGCTCAGAATAATGGGAATGTCTTTAGTTTGCAGGTATTTGGTCATAAATCAAAGTATTGGGCAAATCTTCAAGATTTTGACCTGATGATGGCACTAAATTAAAAGTTAAGGAACCAGAAACATTATTTCAGTTCATGCTTTGGGGAACATGAATGTCTGTACCAAATTAGTGCCAATCCATCTAGTAAATGTCGAGATATTTCACTCAAAATCACAAATGTCAACCTTATTGTGGCACTAGAGGAACAGTCAGGGAATCACCTAAGCCAGTAGGATTCATCATCTGCGGACCATGAAACCAAAATTTCATGGCAATCCATTAAAAAATTGTTGAGATACTTAATTCAGGACCAAAGTTGTGGACCGGCTGACATTGATACAGAGGAGTGATCCCTCTGCCAGGGCAGACAGGCAATAGATGTCGTGTAATGAAAAAATGTACCCCAGGTTGACTTGTCCTGAATACACTGGAACAAACTGATGGCTGGTTGTAGTTTGACTGTTTCTCTGTGTTTCAGGACATCCAAATATGGGAGGGCCAATGCAGCGGATGACTCCACCCAGAGGCATGGTACCACTAGGGCCCCAGGTATGGGACCAGATGATCTGTAGGAATATTTACAAAGTCATGGTTCTGATAGTTCAAGTCTTACACACATGCTGAAGGTATTTTGGTGTCTTTTTTTTTTCTCTCAGAGCTATGGAGGTGGAATGAGACCACCACTGAATGCCCTGGTTGGTCCTGGGATGCCTGGCATGAACATGTGGGTGATATCTACATAATGTAATACACACACACACACACACACACACACACACACACACACACACACACACACACACACAATGTAAATGTAAATGACCTCCCCATACATCCCCATACATTACTGTATGTTCTTGGATCTAAGAGGTCTGGAAGTAGAGCTAGAAGCTCTTTACTTTGTCTTCTTTTTTGTCTTTTTTTTACTTGTTGTTCCCATAAACCTCTCTCGGGAAACAGAATAACTTGTTGTTGCCAACTCTTCCCAAATAAATTGAAAAAAAAAAGCTTGCCAAAAGCAGAAAACTTAAGTATGTGTTTGTGTGTGTGTACATTTCAGGGGACCTGGGGGGAGACCCTGGCCTAATCCTCCAAACTCCAATTCGGTAAGTGCTTTTAGCAAAGACACCGAACAGAAAGTTTAAAAGTTATTTCATTTCTTTCATGATATTGTTTTGCATTTTTGTAGACCCCTTACTCTTCTGCATCTCCAGGAAGTTATGTGGTATGTATGTTTGAATTTAAACTCTTGCTGTACAGGCTGTAATTCATTAGTTCATGAATGAATCTTATGGAAACCAAAACTGTCATTTCAGGGTCCTCCAGGAGGAGGGGGGCCACCTGGGACCCCAATAATGCCAAGTCCAGCAGGTACGCTGTGTGTGTGTGTGTGTGTGTGTGTGTGTGTGTGTGTGTGTGTGTGTGTGTGTGTGTGTGTGTGTGTGTGTGTGTGTGTGTGTGTGTGTGTGTGTGTGTGTGTGTGTGTGTGTGTG